>WNGS01004946.1:39415947-39436020 GCA_020271785.1 Procambarus virginalis
GTGCTGGGGAGGGACCAACAAGGGTGGTGGTGCTGGGGAGGGACCAACAAGGCAGGTGGTGCTGGGGAGGGTCCAACAAGGGTGGTGGTGCTGGGGAGGGACCAACAAGGCAGGTGGTGCTGGGGAGGGTCCAACAGGGTGGTGGTGCTGGGGAGGGACCAACAAGGCAGGTGGTGCTGGGGAGGGACCAACAAGGCAGGTGGTGCTGGGGAGGGACCAACAAGGGTGGTGGTGCTGGGGAGGGTCCAACAAGGGTGTGGTGCTGGGGAGGGACCACAAGGGTGGTGGTGCTGGGGAGGGACCAACAAGCAGTGGTGCTGGGGAGGGACCAACAAGGCAGGTGGTGCTGGGAGGGACCAACAAGCAGGTGGTGCTGGGGAGGGACCAACAAGGGTGGTGGTGCTGGGGAGGGACCAACAAGGCAGTGGTGCTGGGGGAGGGTCCAACAAGGCAGGTGGTGCTGGGAGTCCAACAAGGCAGGTGGTGCTGGGGAGGGACCAACAAGGGTGGTGGTGCTGGGGAGGACCAACAAGGGTGGTGGTGCTGGGGAGGGACCAACAAGGGTGGTGGTGGTGCTGGGGGGACCAACAAGGGTGGTGGTGCTGGGGAGGGACCAACAAGGGTGGTGGTGCTGGGGAGGGACCAACAAGGGTGGTGGTGCTGGGGAGGGACCAACAAGGCAGGTGGTGCTGGGGAGGGACCAACAAGGCAGGTGGTGCTGGGAGGGACCAACAAGGCAGGTGGTGCTGGGGAGGGTCCAACACAAGGCAGGTGGTGCTGGGGAGGGACCAACAAGGCAGGTGGTGCTGGGGAGGGACCAACAAGGGTGGTGGTGGTGCTGGGGAGGGACCAACAAGGCAGGTGGTGCTGGGGAGGGACCAACAAGGGTGGTGGTGCTGGGGAGGGACCAACAAGGGTGGTGGTGCTGGGGAGGGTCCAACAAGGGTGGTGGTGCTGGGGAGGGACCAACAAGGGTGGTGGTGCTGGGGAGGGACCAACAAGGGTGGTGGTGCTGGGAGGGACCAACAAGGCAGGTGGTGCTGGGGAGGGACCAACAAGGGTGGTGGTGCTGGGGAGGGACCAACAAGGTGTGGTGTGCTGGGGAGGGACCAACAAGGGTGGTGGTGCTGGGGAGGGACCAACAAGGGTGGTGGTGCTGGGGAGGGACCAACAAGGGTGGTGGTGCTGGGGAGGGTCAACAAGGCAGGTGGTGCTGGGGAGGGACCAACAAGGGTGGTGGTGGTGCTGGGGAGGGACCAACAGGGTGGTGGTGCTGGGGAGGGACCAACAAGGGTGGTGGTGCTGGGGAGGGACCAACAAGGGTGGTGGTGCTGGGGAGGTCCAACAAGGGTGGTGGTGCTGGGGAGGGACCAACAAGGGTGGTGGTGCTGGGGAGGGACCAACAGGGTGGTGGTGCTGGGGAGGGACCAACAAGGCAGGTGGTGCTGGGGAGGGCCAACAGGCAGGTGGTGCTGGGGAGGACCAACAAGGGTGGTGGTGCTGGAGGGACCAACAAGGGTGGTGGTGCTGGGGAGGACCAACAAGGTGGTGGTGCTGGGGAGGGACCAACAAGGTGGTGGTGCTGGGAGGGACCAACAAGGGTGGTGGTGCTGGGGAGGGACCAACAAGGGTGGTGGTGCTGGGAGGGACCAACAAGGTGGTGGTGCTGGGGAGGGACCAACAAGGGTGGTGGTGCTGGGGGACCAACAGGGTGGTGGTGCTGGGGAGGGACCAACAAGGCAGGTGGTGCTGGGGAGGGACCAACAAGGGTGTGGTGCTGGGGAGGGACCAACAAGGGTGGTGGTGCTGGGGAGGGACCAACAAGGGTGGTGGTGCTGGGGAGGGACCAACAAGGGTGGTGGTGCTGGGGAGGGACCAACAAGGGTGGTGGTGCTGGGGAGGGACCAACAAGGGTGGTGGTGCTGGGGAGGGACCAACAAGGGTGGTGGTGCTGGGGAGGGACCAACAAGGTGGTGGTGCTGGGGAGGGTCCAACAAGGTGGTGGTGCTGGGGAGGGACCAACAAGGAGGTGGTGCTGGGGAGGGACCAACAAGGGTGGTGGTGCTGGGGAGGGACCAACAAGGGTGGTGGTGCTGGGAGGTACCAACAAGGGTGGTGGTGCTGGGGAGGACCAACAAGGGTGGTGGTGCTGGGGAGGGACCAACAAGGTGGTGGTGCTGGGGAGGGACCAACAGGGTGGTGGTGCTGGGAGGGACCAACAAGGGTGGTGGTGCTGGGGAGGGACCAACAGGGTGGTGGTGCTGGGGAGGGACCAACAAGGGTGGTGGTGCTGGGGAGGGACCAACAAGGCAGGTGGTGCTGGGGAGGGACCAACAAGGGTGGTGGTGCTGGGGAGGGACCAACAAGGTGGTGGTGCTGGGAGGGACCAACAAGGTGGTGGTGGTGCTGGGGAGGGACCAACAAGGGTGGTGGTGCTGGGGAGGGACCAACAAGGGTGGTGGTGCTGGGGAGGGACCAACAAGGGTGGTGGTGCTGGGGAGGGTCCAACAAGGCAGTGGTGGTGCTGGGGAGGGACCAACAAGGGTGGTGGTGCTGGGGAGGGACCACAAGGGTGGTGGTGGTGCTGGGGGGACCAACAAGGGTGGTGGTGGTGCTGGGGAGGGACCAACAAGGGTGGTGGTGCTGGGGAGGGACCAACAAGGGTGGTGGTGCTGGGGAGGGACCAACAAGGGTGGTGGTGCTGGGGAGGGACCAACAAGGTGGTGGTGCTGGGGAGGGACCAACAAGGGTGGTGGTGCTGGGGAGGGACCAACAAGGGTGGTGGTGCTGGGGAGGGACCAACAAGGCAGGTGGTGCTGGGAGGGACCAACAAGGGTGGTGGTGCTGGGGAGGGACCAACAAGGGTGGTGGTGCTGGGGAGGGACCAACAAGCAGTGGTGCTGGGGAGGCCAACAAGGGTGGTGGGCTGGGGAGGGACCAACAAGGCAGGTGGTGCTGGGGAGGGACCAACAGGGTGGTGGTGCTGGGGAGGGACCAACAAGGGTGGTGGTGCTGGGGAGGGACCAACAAGGCAGGTGGTGCTGGGGAGGGGTGGTGCTGGGAATGGAGATAAGGAAGGACAGAAGCATCAACACTAGAGGTAGGATCGAGAGCTATGCATCCCCATAGCAAGGTCAGCCAACTCTGCTACTGAGACGGAACTAAAACTCACAACCATAGGGGATAGAAGGAACAGAGGGTATATGATCACAACATACAAAATACTGATGGGGGAATGGATAAGGTGGACAAGGATAGCCTCTTCAGACCAAGAGAAAGTAGGACCAGAGGACACAGGTAGAAGCTGAAATGCAAATGAATCAAATGAAAGTAATTACACCGCCAAGATAGAAGACAGAAGGGTCCTATCATCAAAAGTGATCTTAACTACTTTAAGGGGGTTGACAACAACAACGACCACGGAGGGTCGTGTGAACGTGTCAGTCTGATGGGCAAAATAGCCTTGGAGCTCGAGGATATATTTTAAGATCCTCATGGCAGTAAGTTCCCTATCCCCAGTCACAACAATGAGCTCGAGAATGATGCTGGCCGATGCTGGCATTTAATGGACATTTTTGGAGATCCAACCGGAGTGTCACCAATGCAGGGCAAAGGAGCTAGACGAGCAGCTGCCTCCTGAGGGCAAAGGAGCTAGACGAGCAGCTGCCTCCTGAGGGCAAAGGAGCTAGACGAGCAGCTGCCTCCTGAGGGCAAAGGAGCTAGACGAGCAGCTGCCTCCTGAAAAAAGGACGCAACAATTTGTGTGCCAGTCCGGGCGGGGTTAAGAGTTACACAGTTATCCACAGAGTCAAGAAGATACTTATGTACTGTATGTGTAAATCATCAGGGTGTACATGTTCAATGTGATCAACATCAAATACATACAAATGTTTTGGTAAATCTGAATATGGTAAATTGTCAATTATGCAATACAGTATATCTTTCAGGATCCTAAAGTATGTGTATACCTGTTGATGATTCCAACGATCAACTTCCTCGTGGACTGGTTTCTGACCATGCAACCTGGTTCATGGTCAAGTCAACCAGGCTATTTGATACAGCTGCACGCACCCTGACGTATGGGTCACAGCCTGGTTGATCAGATGTCCTTTCAGAGTGTTTATCAAATTGTCTTAACACTGTGAGACATCAGCCAGTTATGTCCCATATGTGTAGTAGAGTGTGTTGAAAAGTGTTGGGCCTTTGATGTTCTCTCTCAGCATGCATATTGCACCTCTGCCTGTCAACGGAGGTATTCTGCACATCCTGCCATGCCTCATGGTCTCGTGTGGTGTTATTTCTGTGTGCACGTTTGGCACCTATCCTAATATTTTTTTAAGTGTAAATTATTATACATCTCTCCTACCTGCACTCTAGGTAATGCAGATTTAACATTTTTAGATGATCCCAATAATTTAGATGTTTCACTGAGTGGGTTCAAGCGGTAAAAGATCATTACAATGTACAAGACCATGATGTACAGGACAGCGTACACGGTGTACCATAATGTACAGGACAGTGTACAGGGTGTACCATAATGTACAAGACAACACGAACACTCTACACCTGGTGTTTATGATGACTGTTAGTGTGGGGTACTGGCAGACTATTGATGTTAGCTGTGGATGATATACAGTAATACAAGTGCCAATTTTTAATATCTATAACCCCTTTCAGTAAATTCCTCTGCATCCTACAAAAGTGGAAACTGGAGTAATAATAGTCATGTTAATAGAGATCAAATACATTAGTGTATACAATAGCATGCACTTAACAGAAATAAGTAAGTTGTTATCAAAGGCGGCAGCAAGGCAGGAAGACTATGTAGCACTCTCTGTCTTGCGGGATAATAAAATAACGTCCTAAATATCACTCATGACGTTGTCAACACAATATAAAAACTAGCGTTGAATGTAATGAAATGCTATTTTCGGGGCGAGTCCCAGAGGCTCCCCGGAGCTATCTAGGCTGATATGCTAATGTCAGACTTTGGCATCAGTCATGTGTATGAGTTCTGTGGGCCTACCGGGGACCACGAGCCAGAACCTGACCCCCTCCCCTCACAGAGGCACGAGGAACAATGGCCTATAGAACCCCCGTGTGGTTGGAAGCATTCTATGTCTGTCATGAACCGGGTCAGGCACCCAGAAAGGTAGGCGTCCCAAAACAAACCCCTATTCTGGTGATAATTGCTAAAAAAGTCGAACAAGTGTATAGAACTCCCCAAACAGAAACAAGCAAACGAGTATGACGTCACATGAGTATGACACATTGCCGTCTACATAGCTCCCTCCTTCCCGGGAGGGGGAAGGGGAGCCCAGACCCCCGCGCTGGCTATCCACCTCTCAGTTCTGAGGCTGGATATCAAAAACACACAAAAACTGCTGACCAGGGGGAGGGAGGGTTGCCGGGAGCCTCCAGGACTCACCCAGAAAATGGTGTTCACTATATTGAACGCTGATTTTCTGGAGGGAGCTCCGTCAGCTCCCCGGAGCTGCCTATCCACAGATAAAAAACATAGGGACTTACCCAGGAGGCGGTCGCTGCTCTCTTCTCAACGCGAAGTCGAGACACCTGGATGCAACCGCTGACCCAAAGCGACACAGGCACTATTAGGCCAGGAACGTTTACCAAGTAACGCACAGCCAGGACCCTGTTCGACTTCCAAAAACCCTGCACCCGAATGTCAACCCAGGACATACAACCAAACAGCAAGAGCAGCAAACTTGTGAACGTCATGTGCACGGGGATAGACCGCAGGCTGGCTAGACTGAATAACCCAGCAGACGACCTGGGAGATCCGACCCTGGAACAGGGAAGGGAAACCGGATCAACCCAAAGCTCTTCCCCGGCTACAGAGTCTGTGGCGCGCAAATAATGGCGAAGAGCCACAACCGGACACAACACATGATGCACCCCTGGCCTGATGAACCAAGCATCAACACCCCAGAACCCCTCCAGAAAGCAGCAGTCTCATTCTTCGCCAGGAAAGAAGGAGACGGCTGCAAACAACAAACAAGGGACCAATCAAGCAGAAACCCCTGAGCCAGAGGAGAGCATGAAGCTCCCCGACCCGACCCCCAGAGGCCAATGCCAACAAGAAAAGAGCCTTAGAGAAAACAGTCCTGAACCGAAGGGGCCACAACAAACCGAAGAGAAGAGAGATAAGAGAGCACCCTGTCAGGCGACCAGGACAGCTCAAGCGGTGCATGAGCAGGCCGGATGTGAAGCAACGCACAAGACAGCTTGTAAAACGGCGCAGAAGTTACATCAATACCAAAAGCAAGCTGCAGCGGCTCTGCCAGCATCGCACGAATATTGAATATGCATAAAGATTATTGTGCGAGGAGCCTATGCCACGTTTTCTAACTTCAGAATTGCTTTTAAATACATGGATGAGATATACTAAAGAAATTGTTCACGACTTTTGTTAGGTCAAAGCTAGAATATACAGCGGTTGTGTGGTGTCCGTATCTTAAGAAGCACATCAACAAACTGGAAAAGATGCAAAGACATGCTACTAAGTGGCTCCCAGAACTGAAGGGCAAGAGCTACGAGGAGAGGTTAGAGGCATTAATATGCCAAAACCAGAAGACAGAAGAAAGGAGGTGATATGATCACTACATACAAAATAGTAACAGGAACTGATAAAAACGATAGGGAAGATTTACTGAGACCTGGAACTTTAAGAACAAGAGGTCATAGATTTAAACTAGCTAAACACATGCCGAAGAAATATAAGAAAATTCACTTTCGCAAACAGAGTGGTAGACAGTTGGAACAAGTTAGGTGAGAAGGTGGAGGCCAAGACCGTCAGTAGCTTCAAAGCGTTATATGACAAAGAGTGCTGGGAAGACGGGACACCACGAGCGTAGCTCTCATCCTGTAACTACACTTAGGCAATTACACTTAGGTAATTACGATAGGAGGCGACAGTATTCGGCATAAGACGACGGTCCTGGAACAACCAAGAAAAAAAACAGAATTAATGTAATGAAACGCCATTTTTGGGTGAGTCCCGGAGGCTCCCCGGAGCTAACTACCCACAGAGGAAGGTCAAAGAGACGGAACTGGGAGGTGAACACCTCACATCCCTCAACGGAAGCGAGACAACGGGCTGCAAATGCCAACCCAAGGCGACACAGACCTGAAAGGGCCCGGAAGACAACAAGCACGAGACAACGAGCAGCTAGACCCCCGTACGAACACCAAAAGATCCGTGCCTGGATGACAACAAGGACATGCCGCTCAGACGGCAGCAAGAGCAGCGAAGCCACGAACGCCACGGTCATGGAGAAAGAACACAGGCAGGCTAGCCGCAATAACACGGCGGACAACCTGGACACCTGCACCCGCGAACAGGGAAGAACGGAACCGGATCAACTTAAAGCGCGCCCCGGAACATAGAGGCCGCGGCACGCAAATAACAGTGGAGGGCCCCTCTGAACACAAAACACGACGCACCCCCGGCCCGACCAACTAAGCACCAACAAACCAAGGACCCCTCCAGAACGCAGCAGCCCCATTCTGTGCCAGAAAAGATGGAGACGGCTGCCACTGAACAACCAAAACGCCATGACCGAAGGAGCAGAAACCCCTGCGGAGGAGAGCAAGAAGCCCAGCGACCCGACCCCCAGAGGCAAATGCCAACAGGAAAAAAAAACATCGAAAAACAAACCTGAGCCGAAGGGGCACCCACCAACCGAGGAGAAGACAGAGCACGCTGACCAGAGACCAGGATGGTGTAAGCGGCGCACGAACAGGCCGGAGGTGAAACAACCCACAAGACAGCTTACTAACGGTGCAGAAGCAACACCAAGACTGAAAGCAAGCCGAAGCAGCTCTGCCAGTGCCGCACGAAACAAGGCGACAGTATGTGGCCAGACGACAGCCCCCAACCCCCACCAGAAAAACCAAGCTGACGCTAACAACCGCAGCAACCTAAGAAGGGACAGGAGGAAAAGGAAGGACCGCCAAAATACCCCANACACACAGGTTGAGGATGGGGCTTTTTTCCTTCTTGGGACAAACAACAGAAGTGGAGTTGCTTGGTAGTGTGCCAGCTGTAGTCAGGTGAAGTATAGCACTCGCAGGTGAAGTGCACATCTCATAGATGAAGCATAGTCTACTGGCTCAACGTTGACGGTAGGCAGACACATGTTCCACCTGGAGCCCGCCAGAACACGTGACAAGACTTGAAACATTTGGTCTTGATACTGCTGTCCGGCATTCCTATTCAATAACCCAGATTGTAACAACACACTGTGCACTTATCACCTGCAGCCTCAGGGAGGTTGATAGATTTTTCTGTTTTGTGGCTGGTTCTTCGGCCAGGGTGACAGTGTCCGGCACCGGCTTGGTCGAGAGGTGCCAGGAGTTGGCGGGTCTGGAGGACTCCTGGTGTCCCATAAATGGACATTGACGGTCACCCGGTCATCACAAGAAGTGTACACATTACATGGACATTGAAGGTCACCCGGTCATCACAAGAAGTGTACACATTACATGGACATTGACGGTCACCGGTCATCACAAGAAGTGTACACATTACATGGACATTGAAGGTCACCCGTTCATCACAAGAAGTGTACACATTACATGGACATTGACGGTCACCCGGTCATCACAAGAAGTGTACACATTATATGGACATTGAAGGTCACCTGGTCATCACAAGACGTGTGCACATTACATGGACATTGAAGGTCACCCAGTCATCACAAGAAGTGTACACATTACATGGACATTGAAGGTCACCTGGTCATCACAAGACGTGTGCACATTACATGGACATTGAAGGTCACCCAGTCATCACAAGAAGTGTACACGTTACATGGACATTGAAGTTCAAGCTGATATTAGGCAACTGACATGAGAACAAATCATTGTACAAAGCATTTCAAATTATTAAGGAAAACCTGCTTTAGAAAGGCCCCATGACCTATAAGCAGTACAAGCCATACTGGTGTTGAGTAAGTGATTTAGCACAAAATTCCCATCCACCAGTGTTAAAATGTATATGATGTCATATTAACCATGACTTTAATATGACTTTACATGAGTTCTTTTCTGTATCTAAAATGTCTTATAAGGTATCCTTATAATGTAATATCCAAATAAGTTAAACTACAAAAGTGTGCAATTATATTGAAGAGTAAAGCCATATTCATGTTCAGCTTCTAAATTACTTCAAACAAATAGAACATCAAGCAAGAACTATGCAAAGTCAGTCAGGAGAGAAACCACACAAATGTTCAGAGTGCCCAAAAGATTTTGGCAAAAAATCAAGTCTAGCAATACATATGAGAGTTCATACAGGGGAGAAACCATATCAATGCTCCAAGTGTCCAAAAGCCTTTTCACAAATATCCCATCTAACAAAACATTTGACAGTTCATACAGAAGTAAGGCCGTATAACTGTTCACAGTGCCTAAAGGACTTTAAACAAAAATCTGCCCTAGATACACACATGAAAGTTCATTCCGAAGAGAAACCATTTGGTGTTCAGTGTGTTTGAAGGGCTTTAAACACAAATTAAATCTAATGACGCATAAGAGAGTTCATACAGGAGAGAAACCATACCAGTGCTCAGAGTGTCTAAAGGAATTTTCACAAAAATCACATTTAGAAGCACATGCAAGAGGTCATAGAGGAGAAAAACCATATCAGTGTTCAGAGTGTAAAAATGTGTTTACACAAAAATCACATCTAGAAATACATATGAGAGTTCACACAGGAGTGAGACCATATCAGTGTTCTGTGTGTTTAAAAGATTTTTCACAAAAATCAAGTCTAACAGCACATATGAGAGTTCATACAGGAAAGAAACCATATCAGTGCTTGGAGTGTCTAAAAGGCTTTTCTCAAAAATCACATTTGGTAAAACATATGAAAGTTCATACAGGTGAGAAACCCTATCAGTGCTCAGAGTGTTTAAAAACATTTTCACAAAAATCATATTTATCAACGCACATGACAATTCATACAGGAGATAAACCACATCAGTGCTCAGTGTGTTTAAAGGCCTTTTCACAAAAATCACGTCTAATAACCCACATGAAAGTTCACACGCGTCCAAATCCATATCGGTGTTCAAAGTGCACACAAGACTTTCCTCGAAAGTCATATTTAATAACGCACATGACCTCTCATTCTGGAGAAAAACCTTGTTGACTTTTTCAGTCTTAAAATATTTTTAAACATTTTTTATAAAATTATATTGTATGCAATTGAGTGGTATGGCAAGGCATCAGTAAACTGCTGTTGTATTGGTAATAACAACCACTCTCAAAATATTTTGGTTACTATTTATATCGGCTACTGCTAGCCAACACTAATGTGAAAACTTCTTGCTAACATTCTTGTTGAAAGTTGCTAGCCATTACTCATCTCACATGTTATTTATTTATATACAAGAAGGTACATGAGGTTGTGAGTGTGTTGGTGTTCTCACATTCTGGCAAAGTCACTAATACACATAGTACTGTACTTTGGGCAGGTTATGTCAAGTGTCACCTTGAAGCTGCGTGTCATTAAAAACAGATGTAAAAAGAAACAGAAACAAAGAGCAGACTGACAGAGGGGAGGGGGGGGGGAGGATCTAAATATGAATCTACATGTAACTAACTACATTAAATTAATGACTCCAGGTTGAAGTTTGCAGACAGTCACAGCCTCTGGCAGGAAGATGCATTTGGGTAAAGATTCCTTTCCCCTCATATGTCTGTTCACCTAGCAGTAAACAGGTACTGGGAGTTAGACAGTTGTTATGGGCCACAACAGGTAGGTAAAAGGTTACATCTTAGGGAAGGTCAGTAATGGCCTTTCCTCACCTTAATAAGCTTAACAGGCAACCTGTCCACGACTATGGAAACAAAACACTGAAGTAGGTAAACACAAAATGCACCATCGCCACCAGAATGGATGAATTTCTTCCTCTCAGTATATGCTGATGATGCAAAAAATTATGAGAAAGAAATATGATGAGACTGCAAGAAACTACAGGAGGACCTGGACAAAATGAAAGTATGGTATCTCAAGTGGCTACTAGAGTTCAAGTCAAGCAAGTGCAGAGTAATGAAGCTGGATACTGGGTATGGAAGGCCAGACACATTAGAGAGGAAACCTTCCTTCAATCTGCCAGTGATTCAAGACTCGAGGGCAGGTATTTCACCGAACTTATCACCAGAAGCACATATCAGATGAATGCATACAAAGTTATACAGAACAGCGGCTAATAGAACTGCCATTAGTATTTGAAGAAAGTGTTTCAAGATCTTGTATACTATTAATATCGAGATGAATTCTGTAATATGCTCTTCTTGTAAGTTACAAGGAAAGACCTAAGGAGATAAATCTCATGTCTCTAAAAGAGATAAGAAACACATAAGGGTTCTACCCTTATTTATAATAAGGCTAGACATTATAACCACATACAAAATGCTCAGGGAGACAAACAAAGCAGACAAGGACAGACAATGAGCCACAGAGACATTAGAAACAATTTGGTCAGTTTCAGAATGCTGAAGAAATGGAATGCACCAAGAAGTGAAATGGTGGAGAGAAACTACATTCACAGCTCTAAATGTAGATATGACAGTCACATAGGCTCTGAAACTTATATGCTGATCAGTTAAAAGGTCAAGAGGTGGGCTTCAAAGTCGAAGCTTATCTCTCGCAAGAACAATTAGGCGAGTACACAAACACAGAGACCACAAATCAAATCAACTCAAATAAAATGTTTATTCAGGTAAAAGTACATACATACAAAATGAGTTACAAACATAATGGATTTATAGATAGAGGTAGTACATGCTATGCCTAAAGCCACTAATACGCACAGCGTTTCGGGCAAGTAACAAGAGAGTAACGCAGTGTTTGTTAACCAGTCAGGCTACTGTGTCCAGCACTGAAACCTGCTCTAGTTGAATGCAGTACTCGATCTTATTTAATGGCCAACCCATAACCATTGTGTGGACAGTGGCAAAACAACCCAGAGGCTCGTGGCACGTTCAGGAGCTGGTCCCCAAAATTGGTCAATGCAAGTTGTGATACAGGTGTACTAGTTGTAGGATGGGTTGAGTTACAGGATGGGATTGCACAGGTTGTTTGTGTGCTTATTATACAACATGGAGCTCACACCCTTAACTGCAGACTTTGCCCCTAGGCTGTTTTCAGTGTTTGTAATTGTCAACGACTGGCACCTGTGCCTGTGTTCCTGCTTCGTCTAGCCTTCAGAAGCCAATAAGCCCTTTGAAGTTTTCAGAGAGTTTATGGACTATCACTATGATTCTGCCCCTCACTGGGCGAGAGTTTAAAGAGTGTGCCTCAGTTTCCATATACTCTTCCAGTGGCCAGTCTTACTGCCTCCGGCATGCTGCCTGTTAGGTAAGGAATGCATTCCACCCTGAGGCCTTCAGTGTTTGTGGTCTTTGGATCTCCGTTTTAGCTGGGCCTCCTCCTAGGGACTCATCAGGTGGTTGCTGCTTTACAGGCCAGGTTTGTCCCTATACGTAGCCTGTGGTTTAACATCACTGTGGTTACTGCAGGTCAGCCCTTTTGTCATTTCAGGATCCAATCTTAGAGCAGTTGGTGTTTTCTACTTGCTAAAATTTGCTGCCGTTTCTACTTTTGTGGGCCCGGCTGGTGCTGTTTAGCAGAGCCAGGGGGCCTCTCCTTTTGCTCCCAGTTCTGAAGCACCTGAGGGTTTTGGAGTCTGGGAGGTGATAAACATTTTAGCTTTGTATGGCCCCATCTTGAGATAGCCCCTTCCACTTGAATAGCTGAGGTAGTTGAACTCTTGCTTCCTGCCAAGGATCCAGTGCCTTCTGTTTCTCAGGTGGGTTTTACGGCTACAAATCCTTCCCTTTGGGAAGATGTTTCTATCTTATGGCTCTCGGCTCTGCTGCAGTGCCCAGTGTATCTGGCTGACTCATCTTCCCAACTCATGGTGCAGCGGTGAGTGGGCCTTCCGATTAGTGCCCTATGACCTACAGTGAAGGTAGTCCTCAACTCCCTCCTTTGGTGTTTAGAGTCCGGGGCCGGCAGTTTACTACTCGGCTCCTGCCATCACACAGTGGTTGGGCAATGCAGTGGTCAAGCCAATCCCCTGCTCTGTAGTGTGTGTCCCAGTTATTCTCGGTCCCCAAGTAGGACTCGCCAAACCCACAGTACATTCTCGACCTTTCGTGTTTGAATCACTTCATTCCTTGTCCAACTTTCTGCAAGACCACCTTAGCTCAGATTTGCCTGGTATTGCAGGCAGATTCCTGGCTGGTGTTCCTGGACCTTGGGAATGCCTATTAGCATGATTCTATTCATCCCTGGTTCAGGGACTGATTCAGTTTGGTGGTGGAGCATCAGGGACTCCTGTTTGGCTTGAATCTGGCTCCTGACATTGACCAGGTTAGTGCATGTAGTGGTTTGTCACCTTTGGATGCTAGGGGTTCAATACCTTAGCTTACCTCTGTAGCTGGGTGGGCTGGGCTTCCAGCCAGTTCACATGCTTCCCAAGGATATGGTTCTTTCCCATCTTGCTGGGTTCAGGTTTCAGGTGAATTGGCAAAAGCCCCTCCATTCTGTTGTAGATTCGGACCTGGTTGGACCTAGTCTGGGATTCTCAACTGGCCTCTCTTCCCTTCTGCCAGTAATTATCCAAGTGTATTTACTATTTGTATCTGCAGAATCAAGCAATTAGTTCTTGGACCCCGCCTTTCTAACCAATTTATGTTTCGTCTGTTATGTCTACTACACATATTTCTAACACATGCACACACATCCCCAGGAAGCACCCCATAGTAGCTGTCTAACTCCCAGATACCTATTTACTGCTAGGTGAACAGGGGTATCAGGATGAAAGAAACTCTGCCCATTTGTTTCCGCCTCAGTTGGGGACTTAGGCCTTTAGGATCCCGACACCAGAGCGATGTCCACTCAGCCGCGGGACTCCCTGTAAGTGTAAGTGTAATTACCTAAGTGTACTGTAGTTACAGGATGAGAGCTACTCTCATGGTGTCCCGGCTTCCCAGTACTGTACTCTGTCGTATAATGCTTTGAAACTACTGACAGTTTTGGCCTCCACCACCACCTCCCTTAACTTGTTCCAACCGTCTACCACTTTGTAAAAGGACACTTTCTAATATTTTTTCGGCACCTTTGTTTCCGTAGCTTGAATCTGTGTCCTCTTGTTCATGATGTTGCTGGTTTCAAGAATTCCTCTTCGTTAATTTGGTCGATTCCTGTTAGTATTTTGTAAGTGGTAAATATTACCTCTTTTTTTTTCTATCTTCTAGTTTTGGCATGTTAAACACCTTAGTCTCTCCTCGTAACTCTTGTCTTTCAGTTCTGTAACCATTTTGTAGCGTGCCATTGCACATTTTCCAGTTTCTTTATGTGCTTCTTGAGATTTGGGCACCATACAACTGTTGCATAATCCAATTTTGGTCTCACAAAAGTCATGAACAGTTTCTTTAGTATTTCACCATCCATTTAATTACAAGCAAGTCTGAAGTTGGAAAGCAACGCATACGCTCCTCTCGCAATGTTTTTTTGGTTCCTCTTGCAACTTCTTACTATCCAAAACCACCCCCAGGTTTTGTTCTTTATTAAAGTTCTGTAATTCCTTTCCACATAATTTGTAAATTGTGTGTGGTCTATTGTCTCCGATTCCACATTCCATAACATGGCATTTATTCACATTGAATTCCATTTGCCACTTGATGCTCCAAGCACTTATTTTATCTAGATTGATTTGAAGGGCATGACTGTATAATTGTCTGCATCTCCTATCTTCCCGAGTATCTTTGCATCATGTGCAAACATGTTCACTCCTCCAGTCAGATACATTGTCCCTGATTACTGCCCCATCTGTCAGAAAATTTTTCATCCATATCAGACATCTTCCTGTCACCCCTCCAGCATGTTCCTGTTCTAGAACAGCCTCTTGTGTGGAACTTTGTCAAAAATATTTTTCAGGTCCAGATAGACACAGTCAACCTAACCATCTCTATCCTGTAGAATCTCCGTGGCTCTGTCATAAAAACTAAATAGATTTGTTACACAGGATCTTCCTGTTCGAAAACCATACTGTCTGTTTGTTATTTTGTCATTACTTTCTGGGTGCTCAACCTATTTGGCTTTATTTTTTCTAGTGTTTTGACTACCACGCTTGTTAGTAATACGGTGTAAGAGAGAGACCCTTGTGTAGGGAGAAATAGCAGTGTTAAATGTTGAAAAAACAGTCTGGAACTCTGACCCCTTTCAGATGCACAGAGCATCATCTCAACAGGAAAATGTAATCTAAAAAAAAGTAAACAAAAGGGGTAAAATGGTTAAGAAAAAGCAGATTCAATGCAAGAAAATATAGAGAAACAACAGTTAAATGTAGAAAAACAGCATGGAATATTATAAGACATATAAATGAAGTATTGGAAAATGTGTATGACATGTATAGGGCGGGGACATTATTGGGACCAGGCAGGCAGGGACGTGTGCAAGCCCCTATCAGTCACTTGGGAGAGGGAGGCAGTGACAACCACACCAGTGTTGTGGATGGTCTCCAACACATACAATAAGTGCAGTATTATAGAGGTTTATAGCGGTGCTTCCCCTTTTCTTTATGAGTTAGAGATAGGAATTTGTGGAAATAAGGATATTTGGAACCCTGTGTGTAGGGAGAGTGGTGTGTTGTTAATTCAGGTGTATGTGCTCAGCTGTGTGTCACATGGGGTTATCCACATTTATTTTGTATATCCATTTGTAAACCCAGGCCCTTTGTAGTGACCTAAGAGGAGTGGAATAGAGTAATGACCTTAAGTCCCAGGTTGTAGAGGGGGAAGGATCCTCTCCCCCCCCCCTCCCCTTTTTGTCTGTATTAATCATGTGGTGATCCAAGTACACCCCCCCCCCCACTCTGTTCTAAGAAGTGTGAGGAAATCTGGTATTTGTTAAATAAAATCCTTTTGTAAAATTGTACCCCAAGGTGTATTTCTTGTCCCATGTAGTTAGAATTGGTGACTATTACTATACAGACCCCTGCACTTCCATTATTTATAAGAAAGTAAGAGCGGGTGTTGTTGGCGATACTTTAGGGTATAGCTTTCAATCTCGTACCTTACAACACGTCTATAATTTAGGGGTTCCTCTCGGCTGTTATTTTTATAGATTGCTAGTTGCCTTTTTCCATATACAGTACACATATCTCAACCCGTCCTCGCAAATTCGTATAGTCAATATTGACTTATTAAATATGTGCATAGGTGACATACTTAACATAATAGTTTCCCTTGAAAAGCTTCATAGAAAACACTGACCTTACCTAACCTACTTAGTATGTTAAGATGAGCATCTTATTGCTTCGTAATTACAATTATTACCTAACCTAAACCTATAATAGGTTAAGTAACAATTGTAATTACGAAGCTATAAGATGCTTATTTTAACATACTAAGTAGGTTAGGTAAGGTCGGTGTTTTCTATGAAGCTTTTCAAGGGAAACTATTATGTTTAGTATGTCACCTGTGCAGGTAACTAATAAGTCAATATTGACTATACGAATTTACGAGGACGGGTTGCATATCTGCTAAGATCCCTGTGCACAATATTCCCTATCTGGAATATTAATTGGAGTGGAATGTTCAGCTCAGTTGCACATTTTTGCAGCACCCAAGATGAAACTTCATCAAGTCCAACTGCTTTATTTCTTCCTAGCCCCTCAAGTAATTTTTCCACTTCTTTTGAGATCTCTCTCATATTCTACGGCATGCTCTGGAATTGGTAT
The DNA here is from genome assembly GCA_020271785.1 of Procambarus virginalis. Taxonomy (NCBI): domain Eukaryota; kingdom Metazoa; phylum Arthropoda; class Malacostraca; order Decapoda; family Cambaridae; genus Procambarus; species Procambarus virginalis. Next base: position 39,432,726 of record WNGS01004946.1, read on the forward strand.
CGAGTCCGGTTCTATGATATCCTCATTTTGTACAAACACTTTGGAATTTTTCATTTAGTATTTCACACATTTTTTATTTTCAGTAGTCCTATTCCCCAGTCTCAATCTCTGGATTTTATTCTTTATCTGCAGCTTGCTTTGAATGAATTTGTAGAAAAGGCCTGGATCTGTTTTACATTTGCCTGCTATACCTTTCTTAAAGTCCCTTTCTGCTTCTCTCCCCACTGCTGTGCAATTTTCTTGCTTGCTTGTAGTGCTGGCTTGTTTGCGGGTTAGGCCTCTTTCTATATTGAACCCATTTTATAATAATAATAATAAAAATAATAATAAATGTTTATTCAGGTAAAAGTACATACATACAAGATGAGTTTCAAACAGAATGTTGGATTTCTAGATAGAGCTAATATATACTATGCTCTAAAGCCTCTAATACGCACAGCGTTTGGGGCAAGATGTGGGAAAAACACTTAGACTAAAACTTAAAACTAATTGAAATCAAAGCATTTTGAATTGAAAAAGGGCAAAAATAAAAAAAAAATAATGATAATTACATTATGGAGGGAACAGCAGAAATTGAAACGGAACAGCAGGAGTAATTTTAACTAATACAGAAGACTACAATTTTCTTGTCTTTTCCTCTCTGGGCCTCTCACAATTTCTGTCGAAACAATCTTGTTTTCTGGTCATGCATCTTCATTTTGGTATGAATGTGTTCCTTCATGGTATCAATGAAACCAGTCAGTGTGTGTGACTGTTGGCAGTGTGTCCCTGGTCACCCAGTGTGTCTGGTGGCAGAGTTCCTGTGTGTAGGGAGAGTGGTGTGTTGTTAATTCAGGTGTATGTGCTCAGCTGTGTGTCACATGGGAAGATTATCCACATTTATTTTGTAGATTCATTTGTAAACCCAGACCCTTTGTAGTGACCTAAGAGGAGTGGAACTCGACTTTTGTCCTTGGACAAAAGCTAAGCTTTTATCCTGTTGTAGCCTAATGGGTTAAGGCATGTCTGGCACTCACCAGGATGCTTGTTCAAATCCCTGAACTGCAATTGATTTTCTAAATGTTCAGTACTGTTTAATATTTACAGGAATCAAACAATTTAACTTGTGTACGTTTTTTGTTCTCGGAGACAATACTAATGTTGGTTACTTTTCTTCCATATTCACAATAATGTTCAGGATTACAAACTGAATAATTTAATGACCAATTCAGAAACTGTATTTACTCTGTAGTAAATTGTGCTCTCATCTATGACTTTGAATCTTACCTTAAAGTTAAGAAATTTATTATAATTAATTTAATATAATTAATAGCATTAGTACAATTAGAAAATGAAACTCCAAACATATGCATCATGTCTGGCATACTCTGAAAACCTCATCCCAACACTGGAATTTTGTGATGCGAATATACTCTACAGTAGTACTGTTTGGTCTTCACGCCGCCTTTAACAAAAATGAGAGTACTGTCATCTCCAAGTTCTTTCGTATAGGTTGCAAATCTATTTATGCTGGGTAAACAAATCCAGATAAAGACTAGAGCTGGGATTCATCAAGCATTTGCGTGTTCACTTACCAAACCTCTATATCTTGCCTCAATTATGGCGGCCTATCTTGAGGTTATCTTGAGATGATTTCGGGGCTTTAGTGTCCCCGTGGCCCGGTCCTCGACCAGGTCTCCACCCCCAGGAAGCAGCCCGTGACAACTAACACCCAGGTACCTATTTAGGCATAGGGTGAAATAAACTCTGCTCATTGTTTCTCGCCGGCGCCTGGAATCGAACCCGGGACCAAAGGATCACAAGTCCAGCGTGCTGTCCACTTGGCCGACCGACCGGCTCGGCCTAGTTTTCATTTATAAAATAGTTTGTGAGCTTCAAAACTCCACATCGCAAGGTTATTATTGCTACAGAAAACTTTGAAGAGCTTGTAAACTGTCCAGTGCTTAATCTGCACACCACAGCCAATGTCGTTTTTTAACAACAGAAAATGGGTGATTATGATGTACAGTATATATTTACAAGCAAACTGTGTGCAATTAAAAGATTTAGGCCTATAAATGTATACTGATGTACATTAGTATGAGTGTATTAATATAAGTATATGCATGATGTGCATATATTTATACACATATCTCTGTATATACACATATCAATACAACACGTTAGAACAAAAAGTAAATAAAGCGAGAAACAATGAAAATAAATTGACAAAGCTATTTCTATGCAGCATCTCGCCTCATTTCTTAAAAAAAAAATTAAGCAACTTCTCCGAGCCACTACACCACAAGAGAGATTTTTTTACTTGCGTTTTTGTGCTTCCTGGATGCTAATTAACAATGTCAAATTAAAAATAATATTTTTCAAAAGTGTGTTGTCGTGCGCACCACAGAAGTGTCACATTTAACACGTGCGCAGTGCAAGGGTTAATAAATGCAAACTAAACCATCACAAACGAGAATAGATGTACAGGTCTCTTAAGTAGACATGTAAATGCCCAATGAATTTCAGCCATGTTTGTTTAATACAATGTCATAGTTTGAATGCATTGTTTGTGTCAGAGTAATAACAATACTCTCTCATCTTATTGACTGAAATCATGCATCAGTAATTACTAGATTCCAAGTATCATAAACATTCTTAAATGTTTCCAGTATCATAAACATTCTTAAATGTTCTCAATATCATAAACATTCTTAGATGTTCCCAATATCATAAACATTCTTAGATGTTCCCAGTATCACATTCTTAGATGTTCCCAGTACAGTATCACATTCTTAGGTGTTCCCAGTATCACATTCTAAGATGTTCCCAGTATCACATTCTTAGGTGTTCCCAGTATCACATTCTAAGATGTTCCCAGTATCACAAACGTTCTTAGATGTTCCAAGTATCACATTCTTAGATGTTCTAAGTATCATAAACATTCTTAATGTTTCTACTATCACAAACATGTGACTGGCAATGCCTGTACCAATGATAGACTGATGTGGCATTAATATGTGTCTGGGTTTATATTCAACATATGCTTGTACACATGACGGAAGGATGTAGCAGGAATAAACTATCTACACTTAGTTATCAGAACTATATGGCACCTACCCATCCCCCCTTAATATGGCACCTACCACATCCACCTTTAATTCAGATTAGCTGAACAATCGACTAAGCCAAATTCCTTATCAGGATTGTCCAAAAATTAACAAATTTAAAGTTTTTGTACCACAACCCAGTTACTGCCGACAATTTACTCCTGCCCTTTACTAGAAAACGAACATGAATTCATTCAGGCTACCAG
>WNGS01004946.1:39458397-39479432 GCA_020271785.1 Procambarus virginalis
TTTGGGGTTAATCTTTGACACTCGTTTGTCTTGGTCACCCCATATCTCTTACCTCCGAGTTGGATGCTCTAAGGCCCTTACCCTCCTTAAGGTTTTGTCCCATATTTCTTTGGGAGCAGATAGGCGCACTCTCCTCGCTTTATATTCCTCTCTCATCTTGTCTAAACTCAATTATGGTTGCCATGCTTACTCGTCTGCTTCTCCTTCTACTCTTCGCCGTCTTGATGCTTTGCACCATACTGGGTTGCGCCTCAGCTCTGGTGTCTTTCGTTCGACTCCCGTCCTCAGCTTGTATGTTGACACTGGCTTCCTGTCTCTCCAGGACCGCCGTGATCGCTACTGTCTTCGCTATTTTGTGCGGTCCTTGCAACATCCTTCCTCCCGTGTCTGTCGTGCTTTAACTTTTACCCCTCCTGTGGTTCCTGTTCCTCTTCACCACCTCCCTCTTTCTTTCTGGTTATCTCGCTTACAGGATTTTCTTTCAATTCACATTTCTAATGTTTCTCCTCATATTGATCCTTCATTGCCCTTGTGGAGTCCCCCCCTTTCCGAAGTTTTGTACATCCTTGACCCGCATCACTAAAGCTTTTACCCCTCCTACGGTTCTGAAACGCCTTTTTGTTGAGTACTCTTCGCACTCCCGCTCCGTTTCCATCTTCACCGATGGGTTGTCCGTGGATGGTGTAGGCTACTTTGTTGTTTTTCCTGACCGCACTTATATGCGTCGCCTACCGGAGACTAGCTTCTTCACAGTTGAACTTTATGCTATTATCTATGCCCTTCGTCTCCTGCTTTCTCACTGTCAATCTTCCTTTGTGGTTGTCATTGACTCTCGTAGTGCCCTCATGGCTCTCGGGTCCTTTAATCTGGTCCATCCACTGGTCGTCGAGATTCAGCATTGGCTGTTTCTTATTTCCAGTAAGTTTAAGTCAGTTGAGTTTTGCTGGGTTCCCAGCCGTATTCATGTCTCTTTAAATGAGCGTGTGGATGCTGCCTCTAGGGAAGCTGTCTGCTCTTGTCCCATCTCCCATAAAGGTATTCCTTATTCGGACTTTTGCCCAGTTATTCATCCCTTCATTCTTACCCGTTGGCAGGTTTCTTGGTCTAATGTTACTGGTAACAAACTGCGTTCTCTTAAGAGTAGTGTGTCCTCATGGCCTTCCTCCTACCACAGTAACCGGCGGTGGAAAATGGCTCTGGCGAGGTTGCGTATTGGCCATAAGTGCTTAACTCACGGTCACTTAATGGAGCGTCACCCTGCTTCTTATTGTCCAAATTGCATTGTCCCTCTTACGGTCGTGCGTATCCTTGTTGAATGTCCTGAATTCCAGGACGAGCGTGTGTCTTGCTTTCCAACCGTCCCTTGCGGTCGCCTCTTCCTCGATAGAATTCTTGGTGAATTGGATACCTTTGATATCGTTCGCGTTATGCGTTTCTGTTCTTGTATTGGCATCCTTGGTGATATTTAGCGCCCTCTGATTATTCCGCACATTTGATGGTGCTACATAACCTTCCCGGTTTGGTGCCTTCTTTTAATAATAACTTACTTACTTGTCTCTCTTGAACGCGAACGTCAGAAGGAAGCTCTCCAAATGCAGAAGGAACAACTTGAACTACAAAAGCAACAACTTGAACTCTAACGTGAGCGTGAACATGAAGCTCTTTTGGTGAAAGAACGTGAAGCTGCCCTTCAACGTGAGCGTGAACATAAAGCTCTTCTGATGAAAGAACGTGAAGCTGCCCTTCAGAGGGAAGCTCTTCAGCTCCATAAGGAGCAACTCGAGGTCCAACTTGAACACGACAAGAAATAAACCGAACTTCAACACGGAGCCGCTGAAAAACAAATCGCCATCGCTCTAGAGCAACGATGTAAGGAACTTGACTTGGAAACTACACACCACACTCAGCGCAGGGAAGCCGAAGCTAACCTCCCGGTACGTTTTAATCTTTCTCATGCAGTTAAGTTGATGCCATCTTTTGTCGAGACAGAAATAGATGTATTCTTTACTTCATTTGAGGCTTTAACTAATCAACTCAGCTGGCCTTAGGATCAGTGGTCTGTACTTCTCAGGTCTCATTTGACAGGTAGAGTTGCCGTGATTCTCAGTACTATGGCGTCCAAAAAAAGACTACAAGGTATTGAAACAGGCAGTGTTTGATGCCTACCTCCTCTTCAAAGAGAACTATAGACGTAAGTTTAGGGATTACCTTAAAGCGAGTGCTACTACCTTCCTAGAGTTTGCAAATAACAAAAAGAGATATTTCATGAAGTGGCTGGAAGCAGCACAAGTCTCCACCTTTACAGATGTCGTCAATCTCACCTTGGTGGAAGAATTCCTTAGGCATGTTCCTAATCCCATACGTCTCTACCTAGCAGACAAGGAAGAAACCAACCTTACTAGATGTGCACAGTTGGCTGACTCCTACAGTCTTATTCACAGAGTACCATCCGACACCTTCTAGTAAGACATCTTGGTCTAGTCCTGATAAAGTGAGCACCATTAATGTGAACTCCTCGTTGTATTGCAATTACTGCAAAGACTATGGGCATACCAAAGAAAACTGTACCAATCCTCACTGTAAGGTCAGCCGTAAAACTAAGCCCAAATCACCTCCTAAAATTCATAAGATTCCTAAGCCAGTGATGAATATTTTTGCTTCATCCACTGCTCTCTCTCTCTTCAACAGATACCTGTACTCCGGAACTGTCTCTGTCAGCGGTGAAGCTTCGGAGGGAAGGTTCAAAGTGAACATCTTGAGGGACACGGCTGCTCTACAACACGGGAGGGAGGGACACGGCTGCTTTACTTCTGAAGTCAGCTGTACCCAACGTCACCTACACCGGACAAGTGTGATACCATCTCCTCCAACATCCTGAGTAAGACAATCAACATCTCCAATGTATTGTCTAGTCCTTCTTGCTGAACTTTGCCTGACTTCATTGGTTCTAAACTCTCGATCTGTTCCAACACCAGGAAAGATCCTCCTATCTACGAACCAAATCCAAATAAACTTGCTCCTCCCGACAACTTTACCAGCCCTCGGCTAAAATATTGCAAGACAAACTTACCTTCCATTGCAATTGAACGACATAAAACATTGTCTTGTACTAATTCCCTTCTCGCCTCGCCAGGTGTTAGGAAACCCTTCATCTTCCACCCTGGCGATAAGATCACCATCATACCACAGCGAGATGGGATCATGCACTCCAGCTACTACCGTCATAGAGGAACCACTCAACATCCTGCCGGCGTGAAATACATCGAATCAACACATCTACAAGATTACAACCACAACTTCATCTCCTCGGACTTCAACATTCTTCGGTCCATGCAGTATCTGCAGGAACATCAGCATCTTTATCAAAGGCTTGGACAACGTCGTCGCTGACACGTTCTCCCGAGTCCACTATGTAGAACATTCCACTCCAACTACTCCACACTCCACTTTAGTCGAATCGGCAAAAGGAAAACAGGCTTCGGGAGAGAGTTGTCACGAGAATCTCTCTTAAAAGGAGATTTAGGCCTGTTCCATCATCACCTATTCTACCACACCACGTCTGCATATTCAAGAATTTACACCAAGAGCCACAACAACTACTTCTCAGACGTCTAGACAGTAGTCTACTCTCCCCTACTCTCCAATGCCCATCACCCCATCGCACCTTTTTTTTTTTTTTATTTTGATGTTTACATGCAAGCATGCTAATAAATACAATAAAACAACCAAACCAGAACAAAGAAAGCATACATGTGCAAAAAACATAAAGGACATAAGTACATAAACACAAGAAAAAAAAAACGCCGTCCGGAAGGGCCGACCACAAAACAACAAAATTTACAAAAACAATGTCAACAATAAGTACAAAACAAATTTCAAATAATGAAGACACATTGGAATACAACACAGAAATGACACTTAAACAGGAAAAAACAGAACAAGGCTACCAGCACCGTAAACACACGGAGAGGTACCAACACGAACAAAAAACAATAATAAGAACCATAACAATAAGAACAATAATAAGAACCATAAACATAATAACAATAATCAAAGACAGGAAATAAAAAAAACAACAAAACATACACGCCAAAAGCCTGAAGGGCACTCAGCACTCCATAAACAAGCGCACAAACAACATCATGAAACCAAAAAGAAACCACAAAACATAATAAAGGAACATACCATCCACAACCAGACACACACACACAGGAACCGGACACACATGCACACAGCACACGCCGCACACAAAACAACCCACAACCACAAACCGGAGCACGCAGGGACCGGTAACCCAAACCCTCCCCACCCACTCATACACCCGACCCACACCACACAACCATGCACACTAATGGCAATAACCCACAACCCACAATACATAAAGGAAGCATGGGTCAAGCAAAAAACCAACCCCTCGGGAGAAAGATACTTAACAGGGAAACGTCCTGTTAGAGCCCTCCCAAATCAGTTACTCCTTCTCGGTGGGGCGACGCCCCCCCAGCTGCCGCGGACCCGGCACAAACTCTGGAATCTCCAGATCAGGCGGACACAGGTACCTCCGATTGTCAAAGGCAGTCGCATAACGAGGCTGGGGACCACAAGCCACGCCCTCCGACGTAGCAGACGACACCGATGAAGCGTACGAGGGCTGCCGAGACAGCCGCGTTGCCGGACGCACAGGAGCAGGGGACGAACGACAAGAAGGCAATGCCTCCACCGAGACCGCATGAGACACTGAAGAGACGGCCGCAGAAGGAAGAGTCGGCGAAACCGCAGTCGAGGAGCCGGGGACCGAGGCAAGAGGCACAGAATCTCCAGAGCGAGCAGTCTTTTTCAACAGCAGCACAAGGTCACCCCGCGCACCACGGACCTCAGCAGGGGGTACCACCCCCCACGAAGAACCGGAGCCATCCGAGGCAGGCGATGCACCCGAAGCAGGAACCGCAGCAGGAACCGCAGCCACTAGATCGGAAGTGGAGGCCGAAAGACCGTCACAGGCATCCTCTGGCAAATGCACCTCCACCGCCACCGTAGTATGCACTGCAGCCGCAGCCACCCCGCTGTCGCCTGCAGACTCACAAGCGCGAAATTCGCCAACGTCCGCCCACGCAGACGACGAATGCCGGGAACGCTTAGGCACGGGCCGCACATCCTCAGACCCGGAGGTCGACTCAGACACACGCTCAATACAAGCCGGGCGAACCGACGCACGCCGCAGTACCGCAGCATCCTCAACCACATAGGGCACCAGGCCAGACACATGGGGAAGCGCCGTAACCACCCCAGCACCCAGCACAGCCGGAACAGACGTCGAGGGTGCAGGGACAGGGACAGGGCCAGATGCAGCAGAGGAAGACGGGGGATCCGAGCAGAGCGTCGGCCGAAGAATCCCAGAGACACTAGGCGGAGCAGGATGATCACCAGGCGATGTCACAACCTCCGGAGGAGAAGCCACCACCACAGGGGGCGCATCAGGCGACACAGGGGGCATATCCGCGGCCGGAGAGTCGTCCATAGCCACAGAAACCTCCTCCACAGGAAGCGATGGAAAATCCTCCTCGCTGAAGAGGTTCACGGGTGCAGCGGCCGGCGCAGAACAGTCAGCAGCCTGATGGCCCAACATGCCACAACGATAACACGTCCGAGGCTGGCGGGCGTAAAACACACGGACTGTGAACCCCATCAGACGCACAGAGGACGGAATATCCTCCCGGAGCCTCATGCCCAGGGTGCGAATGTTCGTCCTTACACCCTTAAGTGGGCTCAAAGATACCACATTCACCCGCACACTAATTACGGCACCAAAACGGCCGAAGTACCGCCAGAGCAGACCCTCCAGAAACTCCAATGGAGCCCCATGCACGTTGACGTAGGTGAGGGCACCACTCCGATCAGAGATTGAAACAGTGCAAGCACCATCCTGCAGAGGTAATGTCCGCCCCCGTAACGACGGAGAAAGTCGCGGTATGCCAACTCCTCTGCGAACTTGATTATCACACGACGGGCCGTCACCAGCTCGACGCCGTAAATGTCCATCACAGGAATGTTCAGCTGTTCACAAACCCGCGCGATCTCTGGGTATCCAGCCCTGCTGGAAAATTCCAAGCCCACAGACTGAGCCCTCAGTATTGGTGGGAGGGGTACCCCCATCGTGAAGGCCACGTCAGCACAGGCGAGCAGAAACACACCCCCTCAAACGGCCAAAACTGGCAACAACTCCATGCAATTGAACGACATAAACATTGTCTTGTACTAATTCCCTTCTCGCCTCGCCAGGTGTTAGGAAACCCTTCATCTTCCACCCTGGCGATAAGATCACCATCATACCACAGCGAGATGGGATCATGCACTCCAGCTACTACCGTCATAGAGGAACCACTCAACATCCTGCCGGCGTGAAATACAACGAATCAACACATCTACAAAATTACAACCACAACTTCATCTCCTCGGACTTAAACATTCTTCGATCCATGCAGTATCTGCAGGAACATCAGCATCTTTATCAAAGGCTTGGACAACGTCGTCGCTGACACGTTCTCCCGAGTCCATTATGTAGAACATTCCACTCCAACTATTCGACACTCCACTTTAGTCGAATCGGCAAAAGGAAAACAGGCTTCGGGAGAGAGTTGTCACGAGAATCTCTCTTAAAAGGAGATTTAGGCCTGTTCCATCAACACCTATTCTACCACACCACGTCTGCATATTCAAGAATTTACACCAAGAGCCACAACAACTATTTCTCAGACGTCTAGACAGTAGTCTACTCTCCCCTACTCTCCAATGACCGTCACCCCATCGCACCTGGTAGCTGGGAGCTCACGCCACCGGTCAGGAACAAGCGCAATTGTAGTTTGTGTGAGCCGGCCTCAAATTATCGAAGACACCAGTGCCACCAACCTTCGTCCAGCTCCAACATGAAAAGAACCCAGTCACCACCAAGATTCAGAATACTCCTCAGTGCTCAATTGCCTGGATCTGCTAACATAGGACTCTGTGTGGTAGTAGATGTGCGCAGCTTGGCATTCAGTATTCCCACACTATATAATTGTTTGTTCTTTAACGTAACATTAAATTGTTTGTTTGATTGTTTTGTTCATTTTGCTAATTTTGTTAATATTGCCAAGTCTAGAAGGAGCTATTTTTATTGGTTGTATTTGTTAAAGTTTTTTTTTCCATAGTAAAGTATTTAAATTTTTGTCCTCTATGTTTTATCCTGCAGTTACCTCACTGTGGAGACGTCAGCAAGCAGTCTATTTTCTTTTTTCTTTTTTTTTCTGTATTTTGACAGGCATTCCAACTGTCCTAATAGCGACTGCATGCATGGGGGAGCTGCTACAGCTTAAAGTCGGGCAGTATCATGTGGTGTTGTTGCAGCTTCTTGGCCGGCAATGGGGCGATCCCAGCTGGATTGCTTATGGGCTTCAGAAAGCAGTGGTTGGGGTGCTGGTCCTGCGAGAGAGACCTATTTGGTGGTGCAGTCTTTAAAGCTGGGATCATGTATCCCTGCCCGTTGAATTAGGTACTCAGGAAGGATTTCCTTCACCAAGTTGTCAGACCCCACTGAAGAGGACAGAAACGCTGGTACTGCAATTTGTGTTGCTGTGTGCACACCCCTGAGTCTGACAGAAAGGGAGGCCTGTGTCCACTGCGAGTCGATGAGAGAAAGGTTGAGGGCTTTTTCTAGCATTGATTTCAGCAAGCTGTCGTACTCTTCTAATTTAATATTATTGAAAGATGGCGAACATCTAAGAAAGTAGGTCAGCCTGGGGAGGGACAAGCATCTGGTGATGAGGTAAAGTGCATCATGAGCATCGATGTCTTCAATCCTCTCGTTCATCCTCTTCAGGTCAGTGATCTTCTTACCAAGTACCTCGTTGATGTCATTCCCTCCAAGAGGAGCCCCTAGAAGTGTGCTGTCCTCAGGGTTGATTATGTGAATGTCAGGCAAAACAACCTCTATTTGCTTTATTATGTTCTGGTTAATGGAGGTTATTTCGCACTTGGAAGAATTCAGGGTGAGATCTAGACTTGCTCCTTCCTCCTGAATTATTCATATGTCATCCAAGAGTGAGTCTGGGGAGCCGGCTAGAGTACCATCGTCCAAAACCAAATGTTGAGCTCACTGGACAGGTTATCGGTGACTTCCTTGATGACTAGGCAGAAAGAAAAGGAGCAAGGGGGTCACCCTGTTGGACACCTTCTTGTGATTCGATTTCATGTTCCCCAAAAAGCAAAGAGAGATTCTTGCTGTAGCATGAGTTTACAAACGGGCAGAGGAAAGGAAAATGGCGATGAACCGCACTGAGTACCGCATCCCTTCTAACCAGATTGAAAGCATTTTGAAGCCCAGCTTTATCAGGGCTTTTTCATCCGTAATGTTGGCAATGTAGGCTCTAGCTGCGTGAGCCGCTGCCTCACACGCTTGGGGAATGCCAAACCCAAGCGGTTTTGGCTTCAGCATGTCTGCTGCTGCCTCACTAACTGTTCTGGCAGCAGCCTTAGCGAAGAGGTGCCGGAGTGAATTCTCCACAGCTATCGGTCTGATTCCTCCATCTTTTTTCCTGAGGGCACACAGCGAAGCACCAAAAAAGATAGGCCGTATGGTCTCTTGTATGTTGCCAGCTAGACATATGTTGGAGAATCTAGTTAACTCCACCATGAGGCCTTGTGCAATGTCTCCAAGTGCAGGGTTGAGCATTCGTTTGATGTGGTTGGGTCTTAGTCTTGTGAACCCACCTGCTGATCCTGGTGGGAAGGATAAAGCTGCTTTATGCACCATGGATTCGAGCACACACAGGGGTTCTGCTCTGGTGACACCGACTAGAGGAACACTGTCATCACGTGGAGCTTTGGGTGGGTGTTTTTCTCTTAGGGCTTGTGCTGTATCGAAGTCTCTGGTGGCAACTGTGTCCTCGCTGGTGATGACTCTGATCGCCCCTATTGTGTTGCCTTCTACTATTTTCTTTCTGACTGTTGCTCTGATTTTGGATGCCTCGGTTCTGCTACCTTTGCTACCTCTGCTTTGATACCTTTCCTGCAGTGGGTGTTTTGGGCATGGGTGGGGAGGGGTGCCTGGTTGTCCTCTCTAGGAAAACTATTTATAGTCATAATGACTGAGGAAGCTAGTGATTTGTCTCTTCTTGCAAGGACAGCTAGGCAAATGTTACCAAACAGGAGAAGATTACACCAAGCTTGGATGGTTCCGGGAGAGTCATTAACCTTTTTCAAGAGGGTGGAACACTTTCAGGAGCAAAGCACTTGTTCCGCAAGTGTTCGAAAAAAATCAGTCGAGTTGTGTGTAAATTGTTTTTCATTCATAAATAGGGGATTTGGCTGGTGGATGGAATCACTTTTGGGTCTTTATTTGGAGGACGGGCTGCACACTCGCCTCACTCCTCGTGAGCGGGTGGTTTGCGTTCGAATTCTGGCCAAGGAGGATTGTCTGGCCTTCGATCCTTGACTATAAGCCTGTGTTCTCCCTGCAGTAATTGGGTGCCTGCTTGTTAACAGATTGGCATGTCGTGTTCCAGGAAAACCAGTGGGTAAGTCTTATCATCGGCAGTGGGAAGGGAAGCTCTCGGCCTTAACAGGGAGGGACCACTGGTCGTATCTTGCTGTACTCACCTGTATAAATGAAAAGTCAACTTTGCTGGTGTTATTGAATGGGTGTCTTCAGATTATCAGCAGAGGCAGGCATTAGGTGAATACCATTCTTTCTTTACATTAAATTTACCATATTGTTTTTTAGTTGTTGACGTCTATGGTGTAGACGTTTGGTGTTGAAGTCAATGTGATATTAAGATGTACAGAAGTTTTGTTGGATTTATCTCATATCTATATAGCCTGAGACTAACACAGAAATGATAACATTATAGCAATAAAAAACGATCATGATCGGTTTAAACAAGAAATTTTTTGTTTGATATACTTCTTTATGCAAGAGCAAATGTCTACCGATATATTTACAAATCCACAAGGGCCGTGACGAGGATTCGAATCTTCGTCCGGGAGCATCCCAGACGCTCATTTAATCGACTGAGCTACAACATAGTCAAAAGAGTTGAAACTGAAGTTCTACTGAACTTCTGGTATTCTTGCTCCGAAAAACGCAAGCAGTAAGCCTCTCAAACCAACTGCTCGTCATCAGATACCGGACGGCCAGGAGCCTCACAAGGATGCGGCATTAAATTCGATACCCCAGCGACAAAACCCCCGCACCCGTGGAATCCAAATTGAAGAAGAGTCCACCGAGACAGGACGTACCAGTCCATCAAAGCCACATCTCATAGGACGAGACCCATCAAACACCTCCCCAGACAGGAAGACGACAAGGAAGGGCTTCTTCTTAGGGGGCCTGTCACAGGGCTGCGCACGGGGAAGCACACTGGGCAGCGCACAGGCCCCACACCAGCCTGCACAACAGGACCCACGTCGGATGCCTCACAGAACCCCACACAGGGGGCACCGTCAGAAGCGCCAAGTCCCTCACACCAGGAACAGGAGCAGAAGCCCCACGGCACACATCTTTCGTCAACACCACTAGAAGTCACGGTCACCAGGGACAACCGCCCTCGGCGGGGAGCCACCAGCAGGAGGCACAGGACCCAACACAGGAGGCAGCACAGGGGCCACCCACAGCATCGTCATCCACATTGTTGCATTCATCAGCCCATACACGGGGAGGCGACCCATCCCTATCCTGGCAAGAATGCTTCGGGACAGGCCGCTGATCGTCGGAGCTGTCGCCCGAGAAGACCCTCCGGCTGGCCATCCCATAACCGAGGTAGCACGACCACACATAAGTCAGCCTCAACGACGCCGGGATGGGTTTTGCCATTCACCAAGGACACTGGAACCGGAAACTAACAGGCACGGCTGGCAGGAGAGAAGGGACCCGCACAGGCGAAGGAGTCCGTGACGACGATGACACGGCCAGAGGAGAAGAGGCCTGCACAGGCGAAGAATCCCGCAGAAGTGTAGAGGATGACCGCTGGGGTGGGCCGCACACATCACCACCTCGTCACTAGCACAACCACATATACCCACCGGTCCACCAGCAGATGAACCCGAAACCGCCACCAGGCCAGCAGGCGGCTGGGAAACCTCCCCACTGTTGGGATCGAACTGTCGACCACCCAACACATTTAAAATAAGTTTGTTCCGAGGTTTCTCCTTAGTAATATAACGGGGTATATTAATTTGATCAGGTGTCAGCCTCAGCCGGACCTATTGTCAGGTGCGACACACTTTGTGCTGAGGTCTGACAAAGGACAATAAATAGGTTTATCTAAAAGCTTCATCATGGATATATTCAGCTATATCGCAAACACAAAGAGTGTATATTATATACACTATATAACATGTCTATATATATTGAGGCATTGTACATAAGTACAGTTATATATATATATTGAGAGAGAGATACTTGACCACGCAACGAGGTCCTCTTCCTTCGTGACGGTGGAGCACACTAACAGATGGGTCAGTTGGTCACGCATCCAAAAGCGACGACAGCATGTTGTGTGACTGGAGGGGAGTAGATGTCTGTCTCTCCACCTGCTCCGATGAGCCCTCATTACCTCGCCGGTGCTTCTGATTGGGCTAACAAATTCCCGCCACCGGACGAGGCACATCGTGCTGACCGTTAACGACCTCCATGGTCGTTAACCTTGTTCTTCCTGTAATAATGAATGTATTACTATTAAATCGCCGTGCCTTTATGCGACGAAATAACACGATACGGTATATCGTAACACTCCTCCCCCCTTAAAGAGTGTTATTTCGGACATCCACACTAATTTTCTCTACCGAATGTAGCACTATTCTTTTTTCGTCCCTCCTACAAAGATTTAACTTATTATAATAATGACATGTCTTATCCGACATACCTTATTTTGTAGACATGGTGCCGTACCTACTGACCACTGATCTTTGGCGTACAGGATTTCTTTTGCCTCCAACTGCACACGAAATCTGTTTTAACAACAAATTATCTTTATAAGCATATACAAAAAATTACATAGGTACGTTTCTGAAACACACCGCTTTGGACGGTGTGGCTGATGCACAAGTACTTTCCTGAGGTCTACCGTCTTTCATCACTTCACTATTTTCTTATTTCCTTTTCTAAAACTTCTTAATTCACGCTGTCTACTGTTTTCTTTATACCATGCTGCGGGATAATGCGTCAGCCATTACGATTTCCTTTCCTTTAATGTGTACTATTTTTAAGTTATAGTCTTGTAATATCAGAGCCCACCTGGTTAGGCGCTGATTGGTATTCTTCATTTTACTTAAAAATACGAGGGTCTGGTATGATCTGTGAAGACCGTAACAGGTCCTATGCCCGCTCCCACGTATACCTCAAATACTGTAGCGCCATTACCAAGGCTAAGGTTTCCTTTTCTACGGTACTATACGCTCGTTGATTGGTAAAAATTTCCTAGAGAATAGGACACTGGGTTACAAGTTCCATTATGGTCCTGCGTCAAAACAGCGCCCGCACCTACATCACTAGCATCGACAAAGAGTGAAAATGGCTTCTGAAAATCGGGTGAACCCATACAGGGGCTTCTGTTAGCAATGATTTCGTTTTATTAACGATTCTTGACAGGCTTCGTCCCACTGCCACTTCTTATGCTTCGCTAAAAGTCCTGTTAATGGTGCTGCAATGGTTGCAAAATTTCTGCAGAATTTTCTATAGTACCTCACCATGCTAGGTACCTGAGTAAATCTCTTTCTCCCTCTAGGCACAGGGTACTTATCTATGGCTTCAACTTTTTTGTCTGACAGGGGCAACCTCCCCCTTGTCCTACGATGTATCCAGATATNAGATGTCAAGGTGACACTAAGATTCACCACCTTAACAGAACCAGTAGTATCAGGGAGAGGGCAAACACGCCCCTCACAACGCTCGAGAAACGCCTGAAAGGCAGCCTGGAGGCGGAACTTGACCACAGCACGGTTGCCCTGAAGCAGCTGGATGCCCACCAGATCCGACAGCTGCACATGTAGCACGTCCACCAGGGCGACACCAACCAACGAATGGTCCACCGGCACCGTAAATGCCAGACCAGCCGACAATGTCCTCTTCACAGGAGGGCGAGAAGTCCCCATGGCTAAAGCAAACGTCACCCTGTCAGTGGCAAACCACCACCAGCAGGGCAAACCAGCAATCACCCAACGTAAACACGAGCCAGGAGCGGAGAGACCTCAGGAACGTCCGTCCTGGCCGGTGGTCACCACGCAACTCCCGCACTATTTTACTGTTTGTACTTTAACGTAACGTTAAATTGTTTGTTTGATTGTTTTGTTCATTTTGCTAATTTTGTTAATATTGCCAAGTCTAGAAAGAGCTGTTTTTATTGGTTGTATTTGTTAAAGTCATTTTTTCCATAGTATAGTACTTAAATTCTTGTCCTCTTTATGTTTTATCAGGCAGTTACCTTACTGTGGAGACGTCAGCAAGCAGTCTATTACACTGCAATTATCAGTGTATTGACAATTCCTTGTCTACAGTCTATTGTACTGCAAGCAGTACATTTTTTAATGTGACAGGCATTCCATCTGCCCTAATAACAATTGCATTACCATTTTTTTTCCGTCACATTAATTGGGGGCCTGTCCAAGGAGTCTCGCTCAGGTATGCTTCTAAACTCTTCACTTAAAGTTGTGGTAATTCTACTTGGCTTTATTACAGGTTTATATTTTCAGAACTCTTATTTTTGAACAATTTTGATGGTGTTTGAATACTGTTTGTCTTCTAGGTGTAGCAATTTATGACTGTTGGATTGACTTTGGACTATGTGATGTTTTGTGGCCAAACTCATACTTGTAGTTGGTTGTTCAATAATCGTTGTTATATCCTGTGATTTCCATCTTATTCTCATCCCTACAGGAGAGTTCTCATTTCGGCAGATCACCCCCTTTGGTACCCTGGTACTTTGGTCTGTCTCTGGGCTAATAAGCCTTTTCTTTGCATTGCAACCCAAACGTAGGAGAACACAGATAGCCATAGTTCCTCTCGCACGGACTGCTTTACGGTTGGGACTCTTACAGCAGTTCTCGTCATTAATTGACACTCTCCGCACCCCTACACGTCGGTCAGAGAATATGATATTTACACAGGTAGGGAGTAAACATTCTTTTCCAGAGCACAAAGAGTGTTAACTCTGTAAGTACTATCTAGTTTTAGTAGGACACCTCCTACCCTTGTTCTCGTTACTTAGAGACCAGGTAAGAAATCCCTACATTTTTTGGACTACCTTTCGAGACAATTATGTTTCACAATTTAAGTAGGATCGCTCTTGCCCTTATCCTCGTCATATAGAGTACCGGGAACAAGATTCCCTACGTCCTCAAAACACTTCGTTTCACTTGTGATCTAATTAATCATTTCAATTAATTATTAAAGTTTATCGTTGTAACCTTGAATAATAAGTTTAAACAGGATAGTTTACAGTTTCCACGTCATCCTGTCAATCTGACATCTCATATTTTGGTACATCAACTGAGGTTTATCTTTACATACTATTTGCTATCATTCTATTCACCATGTTTCATCTATCAGCTTTCCGACAGACTAGTTCATGCTGCTAAGACAGAGTTGCTGACAAATGAGTACCTCATTACTGCCCCCCCTCCCCATGGTGCCACTAAAACTGATCTCCATAACCTTATACGTGTTCATCTATTAGACAATGATAATATTACATCTGAGTCTCATGAGCAACACTTAATTGCAGATAAGAGTGCCGTGGCAGCCATGAAATTGAAGATAGAGCGTGCCTCTCTCGACGCCATTCCTGTCCGGCTCGTTGTTGCCGTGAGGGGGCTTGGTGGGCGGCTGCCGGAGTGTGATGCGCCATGGGACAGTCCTCTGTCCTTTTGTGGCCTTATACTCCTGCTGCTGTCCCTCACAAATTTTGCTGGACACCTTTTCCTTTTCCATTTGTTTCGTTTTTCTCCCACCCTCTTCTTCTTTCTGATTGTTATTTCCCGCTGAACTTGTGCCTGTTTTGTTCATTCTTTTGGCCTTCTTTTGTTTTGACACCCGGGTGTTTGAGGAGGTGCTCTTGCACCCACAGAACTGTAGTACCCAACGTCGAGAGCGAGGGGAACCTTTTATT
The DNA here is from genome assembly GCA_020271785.1 of Procambarus virginalis. NCBI lineage: Eukaryota > Metazoa > Arthropoda > Malacostraca > Decapoda > Cambaridae > Procambarus > Procambarus virginalis. Next base: position 39,473,532 of record WNGS01004946.1, read on the forward strand.
GTCAATCCTCCTTTCGTCACTGAACCCGATCTCGACCGACTGATGCTTCTTAAGCTGGTGTTTGTCGGGCAACGCACCACTAGGGGGGCCCAGGCAAGATCGGCAACATGTCTATTGTTGGGTGTCCTGCCTTTAATTGTGACTCCATGGTGGGTGTGAGGGGAACATTCGTGAATGAATGTCTTTACTCTCGTCTCTATGTCGAAATTTGTTCCTCTTATACCTTCTCAGGCTCGTGGGGTGGGCGATTAAGCCCCCAAGTCAGACTGTGTTGGAAGTCCGAGCTCTGTAGCCCCTGCTGCATCGGGCCCCGACCTTGCTCCTCTTTTGACCCTTCTGACTACTCCCCTCGGCTCCCCTCCCTCCTCTGTGATTGGGTCGAGCCACAAGCCCCCAGTGGAGACCACCTCGTCCCCTGGCGCGGCTCAGTCTCTCCTTGTACCTCTCTCTCTGGGGGTTCTCCCCCGCTGTCCACGCCACGGCCACACGATCCCTTCCCGTACTGATGCCTACCACGCCTTGTTTGGTAGTATTTGGCCCGCTTCGTGGGCCAAATACTTTGATCTAATTCCTCTGGATTCTTCACCTCCTGACGATTTCTTCCTCCATAGGCATCTTGTTGATTCCGTAGATGCCTCTCTTACGTTCAACCCCACCCATCTCGGTACATGTGTTGTCGCTGCTCCTTCTCAGGATGCAGCCACCCACTTGGCCGCCTTATCCTGCCTTGGCGAGACCCCCTGTTCGGGCCTCCAAGAATGCTCAGTTGAGTGCCTGTGTTGGCACTGTTCTCCTCCCATCCCATGTTGCGACCGGTGTTAGGAATCTACAGGCCTGCCTCGAAGATATTCGGCACATTCTCGAAGCCCAGGGCCATTTTGTCCTCCGGGTAGACACGTTTACTCGTCTCTCTCGTGGTCGTCGCCGTCAGTCCTTTCGGTTTGTGAAGATTACCTTTGATGGTAGGACCTTTCTGCCCTCTGTCATTCTTGCTGGTGCCAGGTGCTCTGTCCAGGAGTACATTCCCTCTCCTCAGCTCTGTAATAAGTACTGGAGGTTTGGGTATGGTGTCCTCCGATGCTCCAGTACTGTCTCTCTCTGTCCCATGTTTGAGGGCGAAGGTCACTCTAAGTCGGAGTGCACTTCTCCCAAAGCTTGATGCTTCAATTGCGGTGAGGCCCACCCTACCTTCTCCCGCGCATGTATACATTACAAGCTTGAGGCAGCCGTCCTCAACTTGAAGCACTGGGAATGTTTGTCTTTTCCTGAGCCAAGGTACCAAGTTTGACATCTCCCACCTTACGCTAACGTTTCTTATGCTCACGTGTTGCACTCTTCCTCTCCTCGTCCTTCCCATCTTCCTCAGTCTCACAACCGTTTCCAGGCCTTAGACCCAGACACGCCCACCGCCGCCTTCTCTGTTCCTTTGAGTTCTGTCCCGAAGGGTCCCCCTCATGGTTCTCTGTCTGGAGGTACCCCTTCTTTCTGCCCAGTCAGTCATGTCTCCTGTTTCTTTCTCCTCGTCTCCCTCCGATCCTCCTTCCCATCCTTCTCCTCCGTCCGTTGGTTCTCCACGCTGCATGTCAATGCGGGCTGATGTCCATCGCTCTCCCAACGGCCATCGTGTTTGCTTTCGTTCTGCTTCTCCTGTTGAGACGCTTAAAATCTGTTGCCCAGTATATTGTTGCTGGGACGCCTGTCTCTTTGAGTCAGAAGCATAAGCCTGGCTCCTCTCCTTCCTCCTACCCGGCAGGTAAGAAGGCTTCGTTTTCTTCCTTCCCCCCTACCTCTGACTCTCTCGCTCCATTCCATCTCATTTCGGTGGTTGCGCCCCCTGTTCCTTGCTATGGAGGTTTCTTTGGCCCCTGCTTCCCCTCTCGGTTGCTGCCCTTGCTGAGGTGCACTCCCTGGTTTCTGCCCTTCCTGCTGCTGTCCATGACCCTCGGTTGTCCCTCCCCCCATCCTTCTCCTCCGGACCTACTCGTCCGCACCTGATTGGTCCTCCAGCTCTCTTCCCTCCTTCTTTACTCAGTTTACCCATGCCCCCTTCGCTGACCCTGATCCTTATCCTGTGCTTCTTTAACATGCTGTTTTCCTTTTTCACCTTTGTTTCTTCGTTGTTCTCTGTTGCTGTCCTTTGTCTTCTTGTTGATGTCCATTCTTCAGTGGAACATTCGTGGATATTAAGCCAATTTCCTTGAACTCCACCTTTTAATTTCACAGTTTTCGCCCCTTTGTGTCTGTCTCCGGGAGCCGATGCTTGATGCTCGTCCTGGTCGCTTCCGTGGCTTTCTCCCCCGCCCCCCCAGCTTTTGCTGGGGCTCCTAACTCTTTTGCTCTCTTGATTCGCTCAGATGTTCCCTTCGTCCCTTACTTTTTCCGTCGCCTCTCCAATGTTCTGCTGCCTGTATCTTTGTGAAGAAATGGTACACTGTTTCTTCCATTTATCTCCCCCGAGTATCCCGTTTTCTCTTCCCGATCTTAAACACCTGCTGGAGTCCATGCCGAAATCTGTGCTCCCGCTGGGTGATTTCAATTGTCGACATGCCCTTTGGGGTGATGTTCTGACAAACACCCGGGGTTGCCTTCTTGAACCGTTCATCCTCTCTTCTTCCCTGTCTCTTCTGAATTCTTTTGAGCCCACTCATTTTTGGACTCGCAGACTCGCACCCTTTCTTGTCTTGATCTTTCTCTCTGCTCGTCGTCTCTTTACTTGGATTTTCGTGGCAGGTTCTTGATGACCTCCATGGCAGTGATCATTTCCCCATCCTTGTTACCCTTTCTCTTTTCACCCTCCCCTCTCCTTCCCAAGGTGGCGTTTTGTCGAGGCAGACTGGAACCCTATTTACCCTCCGTGCTACTCTCTCCGACCTCTCTATTCTGCCTCTCCCTTGCGTCCTCCTCATTTTTCATGACCCTGTCTTCGACGCTGCCCTCCGCTCTGTTCCTCGCTCTTCCTCTCGGGGGACGCAGAAGTGCGTTCCCTGGTGGAATGTGGACTGTGCTCAGGGTGTCCGCTGTAAGTGGGGTGTCCACTGTAAGCGTGCAGCCTGGAAGAGACATCGTTGCCGGCAGAAGGCTGAGTCTTTTCTGTTGTTTCGGAAGGTGGGTGCGTTGCCCCATAGGACCATCCGTACGGCTAAACGTGAATGTTGAATGTCTTGTGTCTCCACCATTACTTCCGAAACTTCTCTGCTGCAGATCTGGAAGTGCATCTGCAAGATAGCAGGTAAGTAGTTTGTTCCCGATGTCTCGCCAGTCCTTCACCTTTATAATACTTTTGTGGCGGACCCGTTGCATGTCGCGATCGAACTGGATTCCCACTTTTCTTCTGGTAGCTCTGGTTGTCATATTCCTATTTCTTTCCTTCTTCATAAACCTGTTCTTGAATCTCGTTATTTGGATTTCTACACCCATCTTCATCTTCCCTATAATGATCCCTTCTCTCTGAACTTCAGTCTGCCCTGGCCCTCTGTGGTTCAACGGCGGAGGGCTCCGATGACATTCATTATGAGATGCTTCGCCATCTCCCTCCGTGCACGTCTCAGTATTTACTGAGTCTGTATAATCGGGTATGGGAGTCGTCGTCAGTCCCTGAGGACTGGCTCGATGCCATTGTCCTCCCTGTTCGAACACCAGAAACTCTTGGGACATCCCCTAAGGACTTCCGCCCTATTGCCCTCACGAGTTGTGTCTGCAAACTCTTTGAACGTATGGTTAACGTTCGTCTGATGTGGTTCTTAGAACACTATCACCACCTGCAGGCGAAGAGTCACAATAACGTGGCTGAAGTATGTTGACCAGACCACACACTAGAAGTTGAAGGGACGACGACGTTTCGGTCCGTCCTGGACCATTCTCTTTCTCTTTCTCTGTCTACTGTAAACCCATGCATAGTGGCATGTACATTCACTTCTTTTCCTACCATCCTCCTTCTGTTAAGAAAAGTGTCCTCGTCTCTCTCTTCCTCCGCGCTCTACGCATCAGCGACCCTCAGTTTCTTGATTCTGAAATTTCCTTTATCTACAAATCATTCTCTCGCCTTGGTTATCCTTTGCATTTCATCAACTCTGCCTACTCTCAAGCTAAACGAAATTTCTTTCATCCTAAACCTGCTTCCAACACTAGTAGCACTGTACTATGCCTTCCCTTCATATCTGAACTCAAAACTTTTACCAATACCTTTCGTCCTCTTGACATTAAACTCGCCTTTCGACAAACTAACACACTTCGTAGCAATCTAGTTCACACTGCTCCTCCTGCTTCTAATGCTGCTGGTGTCTACTCTATTTCCTGTTCATCTTGTCCTCTCCAATACTTTGGCGAAACTGGCCGTACACTGAATGACAGACTTAAAGAACACAAGAGAAGTGTTAAGTCTGCAGACACTAACAATGCTCTCTTCTGCCATGTGAAGGATTCTAATCATCCCATTGATTGGTCTTCCTCCAAAATAATCTTTCCTGCCTCTACTCTTCACAGACGCCGTCTTGTAGAATCGGCTCTTATACACAATGTACCCAACATGAACTTGAGTCCTGGCTTTGTTGCTGTGGACTCTTCCCTTTCACAGTACATACTCAAATGCTCTAATCTTTCTAACAAACGTGACTTAACATAAACTTACCCTTCCATTTATCTTTCTTTCTCTTTCCTTTTCTTTCTCTCTTCTCCCCTGTTTCTGTTCATTGTCTTCTCCTACGCTCCCTTGCTATCCTCTGCTTATTCCTATTACCTTTCCTTCGGTGGTTATAATGGGAGCTGTCTCGTATGGGCCAATAGGACTTCTGCAGTTCTCATTATTACTACTATTCTCTACACCTTACTTTCCTCCTCACCTCTCTCTTGCCTATTTATTTCCCGTTCTCTACCTCCTCATCACAAGCGACTTGAGAATGGTCCAGGACGGACCAAAACGTCGTCGTCCCTTCAACTTCTAGTGTGTGGTCTGGTCAACTATCACCACCTCTCCCCTTCTCAATTTGGTTTTCGCAAGTGCCGCAGCACGACAGATGTCCTGGTGAACTTGGAGGTCTATATTCGTTCTGCTTTAGCTGCGAAGACCTCAGTTGTTGCCGTCCTTTTTGACCTGGAAAATGCTTACGACACCATCTAGCGATATCATATTCTGTCCCAACTTCATTCTTTTGGTCTTCGTGGTCATCTCCCTTTCTTTCTCCGAAGATTCCTCTCTCGTCGTTCCTTTCGAGTGAGGCTTGGTACCGCTCTCTCTGCCTCTTTTCAGCAATACGAAAGTGTGCCCCAAGGTAGTGTTCTAAGCACTACTCTTTTTCTGGTTGCCCTCAATGGTCTTCTTTCCTCTCTTCCTTCTGGCGTCTTCTCTGCTCTCTATATGTCGACGACCTTACCCTTTGCTATTGGGGTGATGATTCGCCTCTCCTTCAACGGCGGCTTCAACTTGCGATTGATGCCGTGTCGTCTTGGGCCACCGATCATGGCTTCAGGTTCTCTACGTCTAAGATTTGTGCTAAGTTACATTTGTCACTCGAAGCGTGTCGTTCTGCGTCCCTCTTTGTCGCTTTATAGGCCATCCCTTGGTATATTGGACCATTTCCCGCTAAGCTTTGGGTTAATCTTTGACATTCATTTGTCTTGGTCAGCCCATATCACTTACCTCCGAGTTGAGTGCTCTAAGGCCTTACCCTCATAGGTTTTTGTCCCATAATTCTTGGTGAGCGGATAGTCAGCACTCTCCTCTCTTATGATTCTCTCTCTCTTTGTATACTCATTATGGTTGCCCGCTTACTCGTCTGCTTCTCCTTTACTCTTCGCGTTTGATGCTGCTTTGCACCATACTGGTTGCGCCTCCACTTCTGGTGTCTTTCGTTCGACCTCCGTCATCACTTGTATGTTGACACTGGCTTCCGGTCTCTCCAGGAC
>WNGS01004946.1:39480432-39496158 GCA_020271785.1 Procambarus virginalis
TTCTGCCCATAGTAGAAAACAGCATGTTAAGGATTTGGGAATAATGATGTGGGCACGATCTAATGTTTAGGGAGCATAACAAGCAAATATTGCATCAGCCAGAAAATAATAGGATGGATTACGAGAACTTTCAAATCCAGGGATCCCATCACAGGGTAGTACTCTTCAAGTCACTTGTGTTGTTTCCGTCTCGAGTACTGCTCAGTACTCACTTCCCCCTTCAGAGCAGGAGAGATTGCTGAAAAGAGGGAATACAGAGAACATATATGGCATGCATAGATGCGAAAAAGCACCTAATTATTGGGATCGTCTCAAAGCTCTCCAAATGTACTCACTAGAAAGAAGACGAGAGAATACCAAATAATATACAGTACACATTGAAAATACTGGAGGGCCAGGTCCCTAATCTACACAGTAAATAACAACGTACTGGAGTGAACGATATGGAAGAAAATGCAGGATAGAATCAGTGAAGAGCAAAGGTGCCATAGGCACAATCAGAGAACACTGTATAAACATCAGACGTCCACGGTTGTTCAACGTCCTCCCAGCAACTATAAGAAATATTGCTGGAACAACCGTGGACATCTTCAAGAGAAAACTAGACTGTTTTCTAAAAGAAGTTCCGGATCAACCGGGCTGTGGTGGGTATGTGGGCCTGTGGGCCGCTGCAAGCAACAGCCTGGTGGACCAAACTCTCACAAGTCAAGCCTGGCCTCGGGCCGGGCTTGGGAGTAGAAGAACTCCCAGAACCCCATCAACCAGGTATCAAGCAGATACAGTCTACATTAAGGGGTCTTCCCTGCTGCCACTTTTGTAGATTGGAACTTTGTTAGCTGTTTTCTACCTATCTGCCAGGACAAAGATGTCTGTAAAGATGTACACAGAGATGCCTAAAAAATGATTGAAGTGGAATGCTGAGCTCAGATGCACATTCTCTCAGAACCCATGGTGAACTCCATCTGGGCCAACTGCTTTGTTCTTACTTAGTTCCTTGAGCATGTTTTCCACTGTCTCTAGACACCTCTATGTGTTCTATATTGTTCTATGGAATTCTTATTGTGTGGTTCTCCGAAGATTTCAATTTTGCACAAACACACATTGGAACTGTTCGATTAATGTTTCACACATTTACTTTTCATTTTCCGTGAATCTTTGCTCCATTTTCAACCTCTGAATTTATCCTTTATCGGCAATTTGCTTTTACTAATTTTAGAATAGGACTGTTCTGTTAACATTTTTGCACATCCCTTTCTCAAGTTCTTTCAACCTCTCTTCTCACTGCCTGTGTAGTTGTTTTATACTTCTTTGTATTAGTGGTATGTTTGAGGGTTAGCCTCTTCCTATATTCCTATTTTCTGGGGGGAGCCCCGTCGGCTCCCCGGAGCTATCCCAGGCTGATATGCTAATGTCAGACTTTGGCATCAGTCATGTGTATGGAGTTCTTAGGCCTACCGGGAACCACGGCCAGAACCGGGCCCCCTCAGAGAGGCAAGGGAGCAATGGCCTATAGAAGCCCCCGTGTGGTTGGAAGCATTCTATGTCTGCCATCGACCGGGACAGGCACCCAGAAAGGTAAGCGCCCCAAAACAAACCCCTATTCTGGTTAAAATTGCTACCAAACCGAACTAGTGGATAGAACTCCCCAAAGAAAAACGAGCAAACTAGTGTGACGTCACACGCTGCCGCGCCGCTGTCTGCGCAGCTCCCCCCCTCCCGGGAGGGGGAAGGGGGAGCCCCAGACCCTCCGCGCCGGCTACCCACCCTCAGTTCTTGAGGCTGATGCTATAGGCGAAGGTCGTGTGCTCTGGCTCCGGTGTTCGCTACAACACTGTGCTTGCGTGTGGTGTTTGTTTTCTGGGTGCGAGAGCCAGGAGTAATTTTTGTACTCGGGCTGCATGCGCCTAGGGTTTCCTTCCCTAGGTGCCCTGTAAGTACTACCCTTGGGCTTGGGCCCACCTTCCAGGCTCCTTGGATCTGCCTCTGCTGGTCCGTTTTACCTTTTTCGGTTTTTCGGCCGCCTGTTGGGCTCTTGGGTGTTCTGTTCTCCCTTGTTACTGGCAGGTAAGAGCAGTTTGCACTGGTAGGGGCGCAGTTCTGCCCAGCTTGTTACGCAGGTAGCAGGTGCACTGTGTTCTTCCCATAGCGGCCGGCTCTGTTCCCTGGGGCTCGCTGTCCTCTTGCGGGGTTTTGTTTTTCTTTTTGTTTTTGCCTGGTGGGGGGTTCTCTCATATTCATTCCTTAGTTCTAACCCTTTCACGGTTATACTCGATGGCGCCCCCTGCTAGGTCCCCGTGAGTGTACACGTCCCTGGGGTACAGCTTAGAAGTTCGATTGGTAGTTTTGGGCGCCGGTTAGCAGCTCCCTGCCTGGGACTACCTGAGCGCGAGTCCTCTTAAAGTAAACGCTCAGGACCCTGGGAATCCCCTAGGGGCGCGTGGGTCCGATGGATGTGACCCCGGAGTCCCCACTCGCTGTGTGCGAGTTTGAGGGTTGCTCGGTCCCTTTGTCTCAGGGTGACCCTCATTGTTTTTGCCTCTGCCATGCTGCCTGTTGGGTCGGTGATACTTTCGACCCTGAGTCCTGTGAGTGTTGCTGCTTGCTTGTGACTCAATTTACCCAATCCTCTGATGATTCTCTTCGGGTACAGGCGGCGCGTGCGTTGCAGTCTAGGTTTCGTCTGTTGCAACGCGCTAGGTTGGTTGCTCACCCGGATGCCCCGGGGCTGCCCCGCTTTGCTTTTCGTGACCCGGACTTGGGGGTGGGGGTCGCTTCGATCCTGGTTCAGTCCGCGCCTCCTCGTCCTTCCCCTACTGCTCGTTCTGGTCCCCCCCCCTTGCTTCCAGCCCCGAAACGTCTGAGGGTTTCGGGTCGGAGCAGGGGTTACTTGATCTTGAGACTCGGGCAGCTTCGGGGGTGCCCTTCCGGGGGAGCGGCAGAGGCATTCGAGTCTTGTCTCCCGGCCGAAGCTTCGGGGTCTGACCAGTGGGCCCCCCTTCCCAGCTGTTCCGGCTGCTCCGTCCTTGTCTTGTGGGGTCGGGGCTTGGGGAGAGGACTCGGCCTCGGGTCCTGTGGTGTTGGACCTCGAGGCTGGGGAGGGGCTGACTTGGGGGCCTTGGGCTCCGCTGGACCCCGCCTGGGTTTTTCTTCCCTCTGAGCGGGGCTTATTGTTACAAGGAGTGGGGTTCTCTTTTCCCCCCTCTGCGTACGAGTTGGATTTGGTGTCGGCCCCTCCCCGGGTTCGGTTCCGTGTTCCCCCGGGTTCGTCGGTTCCGTCTTTCCGGAGGTTTTCGGCTTATCGCATCCAACCTGGTGAGGTGCGAGCGGCCTTTGCAGCTTACCTCCTGCGGGACCCGGATTATGCCTCGGAACTGGATCCGTCTGAGTTCAGGTTTGGGACTTCGTTCCCTTTCTGGCTCCGTTACGAGGTTCCGGAGTCTTCCTGGCTAGCAGCCTGCCCTTGCTTGTTTTGGATTCCTGGCATTCCTTCTGTCGTTCCCGCACGTTGGAGTGGCGGGAAGCTTCCACGGTGATTCAGGTTTTCCTGGGGGGCGAGCTTGAGTACCTGAATGAGTGCTTGTTTGCCCCTGCCCTCCCCCGCGATGTGGGCGTTATTCAGCTCCATGTGCAGGTTCCCGTCCTTTCGGCGGCGCTTGTTGCGGAGGACTTGCGCGCCCGGGGCCTTTTGGCTTCGGCCTTGCGGTTCTTTTCCATCCTGGAGCTGTCCTCGGATTGGCTCGTGGAGGATGTGAGGACGCTTGGGTCCGTCCCAGGGTCCGGCGCCTTGTCCTCGGCTGCGCGCTCGTTCGCTGCCTTGTTGAAGCTGTTCACGCCGATTTTGCGGGATGCGGTTTCCCTGTTTTATGCTTCCCGTCTCGCGTGTCGGCAGGCGGTGCTGGGTTCCTCCGTGGAATCTGCTTGGGCTCTGGCTCTTAGGCGTTCTTCCCCCTTTTGTCCTCTTCTTTTTGCGGAGTCGGCCGTGGCGCAGTTTATTCAGGCTGCGTCGGCGGCTTGTCGTCCGATGTCGGACTTGTTGGTCTTCCGGGGGTCCCGGGGTGGGTCTTCCCGGAAGGGTCGTGCCAGAGCTCGGGGTTCCTCTCGTCGTGGTAGGCCTCTGGTGTCAGGTTCGGGTTCGGCTCCTGCTGCGGACCCGCCCTCGTCTGGTCGGCGCGGTGTTCGCTCTGTGCGGGTTCTGGGTCTCGTAAGGGTCGCCGCCCTTTCGCGGTTTGCCCCGTTGACGGGGCGATGGGGGGGCGGCTTGCGCTGTTCGCCCGCGCCTGGTCCCACGATTCGTGGGCCTTTCAGGTCGTGTCTTCCCTGCGGTGGCGTTGGGTGGCCCCTCCCCCTTTGGGGGGTCGGGGCTGGCAGGGCAAGTTTCTTCCCCTGCGCTCCGTCGCGTCGTCTTGGAGTGGGTACGTTTGGGCGTCGTCGAAACGACGTCGTCCCTCAGATGGGTTTCCCGTCTGTTTCCGGTTCCGAAACGGGACTGCGCGGACCTGAGGTTCATTCTGGACTTGTCCCGTCTGAACCCCTGGGTTCATTGCCCCTCCTTCCGGATGACTACGCTGTCTCAGGTTCGGCTCCTTTTGGAGCCGGGCGCTTGGATGGTGTCCCTGGACCTCCGGGACGCTTATTGGCATGTCCCGATTCATCCGCGGTTCAGGGACTGGCTCGGTTTTGTGGTGGGGCGTCAGAGTTACCGCTTTCGTTGTCTCCCGTTCGGGTTGAACCTGGCACCTCGCGTGTTCACGCGCCTTACACGGGTAGTCGTGGCTCGGTTGCGTCTCCTAGGAGTTCGGGTGTTGGCCTACCTCGACGACTGGCTGGTTTGGGCTCCCAGCCGGTCCGCTTGCTTGCTAGCCAGGGATTTGGTTCTTTCCCAGCTCGCCGGTTCGGGTTCTTGGTGAACTGGAGGAAGTCCCATCTGGTTCCCTCTCAGGTTCGGACTTGGCTGGGTCTCGTTTGGGACTCTCGCACCTCCTCCTTGTCTCTCCCTCCGGAGTCTCTCCAGCGGCTGCGGTCCCGCCTTCGTCTGTTTCTGGTGGGCCCTCGGGTCACCCGGCGGTTGCTCGAGGGCTGTGGGGAGCCTGAACTTCGCGATGCTGGTCTACCCGCCGGGTCGGGTTTGGCTTCGTCGGCTGTTCTGGTTCCTTCGGGGTCACCCCTTCCGCCTCTCTCGCGATCGCAAGGTTCGACCCCCGGGGGCCTTGCGTCGGTTGCTGCGTCACCGGCTTCCTCTTCGGGTTTTTCGGGGTTCGGTGCCATGGCGCCTACCCGAGCCCTCGCTCGATGTGTACACGGATGCGTCGTCTCTAGGCTGGGGTTTGTGACCAGTGCTCACCAGGCCGGCCAGGGGCGTTGGGGTCCGTCCTTCCGTCGAGCTCACAGCACGGTGCGGGAGTTCGCGGCGGTGTGGTTTGCTCTTCGGAGGATTCGGGTGGCCCGCGGATCAACGATCCGGCTCCATTCGGACTGCTCTCCGTGGTTCATTGCCTGAACCGCGGGGGTTCGATGCGGTCCTTGTCTCTTTGGGTTGGTCGCTTCGGGTGACTCGTCTGCTGAGTTCTCGGGGTTTGGCTCTCCTGGCTGTTCACGTACGGGGCGTGTCCAACGTCTTGGCGGACGCCCTGTCTCGCTTCGTTCCCCTCTCCACGGAGTGGACGGTCGACGACGAGTCCTTCCGCTGGCTTTGCCAGACGTTCGGGCGTCCCGAGGTGGACCTCTTCGCGTCGGCGTGGTCGCGGCGTCTTCCCGTGTATGCGGCGCCCTTCCCCGATCGCGAGGCCGTCGGGGTCGACGCCTTGCGGCTCGACTGGTCGAGGTGGAGGTTCCTGTACCTCTTTCCCCCGGTTCAGCTGTTGCTCCAGGTCCTGACTCGCTTAGAGACTTACCAGGGGAGAGTTGTCCTTCTGGCCCCTTGGTGGCCGGCCCAGCCTTGGTTTCCGGTGCTAGTTGCTCGGTGTCCGAACCCGAGGGTTTTCCGCGGCTCCGCCTCTTTCAGCAGATCGGGCCGGTGCGTCACGTGGCTGGTTCGATCTTCTCCTCGAGTCTTCGCGTATGGTATTTTTGACTCGAGTTTATCATCATCTCTATGGTGATCAGGTGGCCTCCTTGTTGGTGTCTCACCTGCGGGCTTCATCTCGGCGGCAGTATGAAGTTTCCTGGCGGTCCTTCTCTTTCTTTTTGCGTCTTCGTCGTGTTCATTCCTTGTCTGTTCGGGTGGTCTTGTCCTTCCTCTCGTGGTTGTTTCAGGACCGTCATCTTATGCCTAACACTGTCGCCTCCTATCGTGCGGCGCTGGCGGAGCCGCTTCAGCTTGCTTTCGGTATCGATGTCACGTCTGCGCCGTTTCGCAAGCTGTCTCGTGCTTTGTTTCACCTCCGGCCTGCTCATGCGCCGCCTGAGCCGTCCTGGTCTTTGGACAGGGTGCTCGCTTTCCTTTCGTCTCCTCGTTTCGTTGTGGCCCCTTCGGTCCGGGATTGTTTTTCCAAGGCTCTTTTCTTGTTGGCTTTGGCCTCTGGGGTCGGGTCGGGGAGCTTCATGCTCTCCTCCGGCGCAGGGGCTTCTGCTCTTTTGGTCGTGGTGATAGTTTTGTTCGCTTGCAGCCGTCTCCTTCTTTTCTGGCAAAGAATGAGACTGCTGCGTTCCGGAGGGGTCCGTGGGTGGTTGATGCTTGGTTGGTCAGGCCGGGGGTGCATCATGTTTTGTGTCCGGTTGCGGCGCTTCGCCGTTATTTGCGCGCCACGGCTTCTGTGTCCGGGGACGCGCTCTGGGTTGATCCGGTTTCCCTTCTTCCCTGTTCGCGGGTGCGGGTCTCTCAGGTCGTCCGCAGGGTTATTAAGTCCAGCCAGCCTGCGGTCTATCCCCGTGCCCATGACGTTCGGAAGTTCGCGGCGCTTGCTGCCGTCTTTGGGAATATGTCTTGGTCTGATATTCGGGCGCGGGGTTTTTGGCGGTCGAACAGGGTCCTGGCTGCTCGTTACCTTGTCAATGTCCCTGGGCCCCGGCGGGCCTGTGTTGCTTTGGGTCGGCGGTTGCAGCCAGTTGTCTCGGCTTCGAGTTGAGGAGTGAGCGACGACCGCCTCCCGAGTAAGTCCCTCTTTTTCCGTCTGTGGGTAGTTAGCTCCGGGGAGCCGACGGGGCTCCCCCCAGAAAACCAGCGTTGAATGTAATGAAACGTCATTTTCTGGGTGAGTCCCGGAGGCTCCCCGGCATCCCTCCCTTCCTCCGGTCGGCGTTTTTTTCGCGTTTTTGACATCCAGCCTCAAGAACTGAGGTGTGGGTAGCCGGCGCGGAGGGTCTGGGGCTCCCCCTTCCCCCTCCTGGGGAGGGGGGAGCTGCGCAGACAGCGGCGCGGCAGCGTGTGACGTCACACTAGTTTGCTCGTTTTTCTTTGGGGAGTTCTATCCACTAGTTCGGCTTTTGGTAGCAATTTTCACCAGAATAGGGGTTTGTTTTGGGGCGCTTACCTTTCTGGGTGCCTGTCCCAGTCGATGGCAGACATAGAATGCTTCCAACCACACGGGGGCTTCTATAGGCCATTGCTCCCCTTGCCTCTCTGAGGGGGCCGGTTCTGGCCGTGGTTCCCGGTAGGCCTAAGAACTCCATACACATGACTGATGCCAAAGTCTGACATTAGCATATCAGCCTGGGATAGCTCCGGGGAGCCTCCGGGACTCACCCAGAAAATGGTGTTTCATTACATTCAACGCTGGTTTTTTGTGTCTTTTTATTCTCTAGCCCTCTCACAGTTTATGTTGAACCAGTTCTGCTTTCTGGTTCTGTGTCTCTGTTTCGGTACAAATATTGTTGTATCTTCATCATATATCTCATGAAATTTGTCATGTATTTCAACAACAAATCTTTCCAATCAAATTGTGAAGAACTTGTGAAGATCCTCATGTTGTCTTCTCTTGAAATCATGTTTTTTTCCAGTTGTTTCATTTTCCCCAGTCTCTTCTAGATTATATCACATTGCATTTCCAAAAGGACATGGTCACTCTTACCCAAGGAATGATGATACTATATGTCAAATATGTCTTCTTCTGTTCTAGTGAATATCAGATGCAGCATTGCTGGAACATTGCCTTCCCTCATTTTCATGTCCAGTTTGATGTACTCGCCTAGTTGTGCTTGCGGGGGGTTGAGCTTTGGCTCTTTGGTCCCGCCTCTCAACCGTCAATCAACTGGTGTACAGATTCTTGAGCCTACTGGGCTCTATCATATCTACATGTGAAACTGTGTATGGAGTCAGCATCCACCATATCACTGCTTAACCCTTCAATTGCGCATCGCATCATATGATGCGTTGACCGACTTGCAGAAAATTGCGCGTCGCATCATATGATGCGTTGGAGTACTACGCAAGATTTAAACGGCCCGCGGATACACGGGGTTCACCACACCTTCATCAGGGCTCTTGTAAACAGACGCCATTTTTAAAAAAAATCGTGGGCCAAACTCCCGGGTGTTAGGGGCCTCAGTATCGAGTAAGCTACCAAGCCTGACGCACGCAGCATGAGCTCACAGCACTGCTGTTCAGCTTGTGACCACAGCATCGCCTAAAAATGCCATAATATACTTGTTCATGCTATTATGTAGCGATAATATTATTACAGAAGACCCCTGACTGTGATAAAACTGACCATGGGTCTGATAATAAGAGGATTGTGATGATATTTAGCGCTGTGCTCCATGGAGGGAGGAGTAATGCTGTGGGAGGGAGGGTGGTGGCGTTGTTATCTGACTGTGTGTGGCCACCTTTTACTGACTGCACTCACCATACCAGCTTAGCGGTTCGTTATGGTGAACACAAATGTAGCTACTTATATATAACGTGTGTATAGAGAGTATAAACAGCAAGAGTAGGAGGTTGGGAGCCGCCATTTTGGTGAGAGGAGCGTCGTCTGCAGGAATTATCGTGTTGTTTACTGGTGATCACGTCTTTGGGCACCATACCAGTTTACTTGTACAAGTTTGGTGAATAAAACCGGTAGATATTTATATATAATGTGTGTATATAGCGTAATAACACCACAAGCAGTATTGTTGGAGGAGAAATAGTGCGTGTGGCCTTGAGGGCGGCAGCCATCAGCTGACTGTGAGGTCCATCAGTGGCAGTGGCAGCCAGTGGCGGGCTGCCACTGCCACTCAGCATACCAACTTAGTGGTTCGTTATGGTGAACACGAATGTAGATACTTATATATAGCGTCTGTATATAGTGAATAAAAGCAAAAACAGTATTGTGGGAGGAGAATGTGGGCGAGTCAGATGACTTGAGGGAGGGCGTGAGTGGCTGGCTGGTACACGGCGGTCACTCCTCGTTACTTTTTGACTCATAATAGCAACTTAGTGGTTCGTTATGGTGAACAAAACATGCAGATACTTATATATAACCTGTGTATATAGTGTAACAACCGACAAAGTATTTGTTCACTGTTTGATGAACATAATTGAATCAACAATATGCACACCATATTTTTGAGTACAGCGATGATTCACCCATTTCATTATATAAATATATCACACTACACACTATTGAATAATATTACAGCAAAAAAACTACGAAAAATCAATCAGAGACATTGAAATAATTAGGCAATTATCTCTTTGTGGCAACTCCGGCCTGACAGCTGGCGATCAACAGACCGCCTGGGACGCATGCTGAGTGAGCGCCTGTTTTGTGCCAGACTTCCCTGCCCTATAGCGGCCAATATATTCAACTTACGATTTTTTTACTATTTTTCCCGTGATCAGTGAACACAAATTAACAGGTTAGGAAGAAAAATAATTTTTTTTTTTTTTTTTTTGTATGCGCCTGTGGGTGTCAAAGGGTATATAGCTATGCGCCATTTAAGGGTTAATGCATTAAATTTGTTAACTACTCTGACATTGAACAAATTCTTTCTAATGTGTTGGAACAAGAATGTTTCCAGGAGGAGGTTTATGAATCTTCCCGTCCAAATGTCCTCTGTTTCTTGCTTCATCATTCTAGTCATTGATATAAAGTTGAAATCACCAAATACCAACGATCGTGACTTATCTTTTTCTGCTATTACTATAATCTCTCATAATCATTAAGTCCCTCTCATTTGTCATTCAGTTCCTCTTTCATCCTTGTGTTGTTTGATGGTAGTGTTGTGGCTGTGTTGGCTTTCCCAACAGTACGTTTACACTATTTTCCACATTTGCCGTATTTTATTGCTGTGTGGGGTTTAACTTTAAGTTTGGGTGACCTTGGTGTTTGGGAGACTTCACCACCCAGTATGATGATGCCCCTCATTCACACTTGTAATACGCCCTGAGCACAGTCTAGCACTTGCCGATGTCATGCACTTATAGGCATCGTGTGCACCAGTACAAGTGGTTGTAGACAAATAATTCTACATGGGCAGTGCTGATAGACATGGCATTATAAAATTGAATGTTCCTGCTTACAGAACAAACAACTGGTGAACCCTGTGGCACCAGCAGGAGTCTCTTGTCTCCTGGGTAATTACCTAAGTAATTACCTAAGTGTAGTTACAGGATGAGAGCTACGCTCGTGGTGTCCCGTCTTACCAGCACTCTTTGCCATATAAGCTTTGAAACTACTGACGTGTTTGCCTCCACCACCATAAAACACCTAAATATTGGGATCGTCTCAAAGCTCTCCAAATGTACTCTCTAGAAAGAAGACGAGAGAGATACCAAATAATATACACGTGGAAATACTGGAGGGCCAGGTCCCAAATCTACACAGTAAAATAACAACGTACTGGAGTGAACGATATGGAGAAAATGCAAGATTGACCAGTGAAGAGCAGAGGTGCCATAGGCACAATCAGAGAACCTGTATAACATCAGAGGTCCCGCGTTTTTGTTCAACGTCCTCCCAGCGACTATAAGAAATATTGCCGGAACAACCGTGGACATCTTCAATGAAAACTGGACTGTTTCCTAAGAGAAGTCCCGGATCAGCCGGGTTGTGTGGGTATGTGGCTCTGCGGGCCGCTCCAAGCAATAGCCTGTTGGATCAAACTCCACAAGTCGAGCCTGGCCTCGGGCCGGGCTTGGGGAGTAGAAGAACTCCCAGAACCCCATCAACCAGTATCAACCAGTAACCTTCTCCCCTAACTTGTTCCAACCGTCTACCACTCTGTTTGCGAAAGTGAACTTTCCTATATTTCTTCGGCATCTGTGTTAGCTAGTTTATATCTATGACCTCTTGTTCTTAAAGTTCCAGGTCTCAGGAAATTTCCCTTTCGATTTTATCAATTCCTGTTACTATTTTGTATGTAGTGATCATATCACCTCTTTTTCTTCTGTTTCTAGTTTTGGCATATTTAATGCCTCTAACCACTCCTCGTAGCTCTTGCCCTTCAGTCTGGGAGCCACTTTAGCATGTCTTTGCACCTTTTCCAGTTTGTTGGTGTGCTTCTTAAGATATGGGCACCACACAACCGCTGCATATTCTAGCTTTGGCCTAACAAAGTCGTGAACAATTTCTTTAGTATATCGCCATCCATGTATTTAAAAGCAATTCTGAAGTTAGAAAGCGTGGCATAGGCTCCTCGCACAATATTCTTTATGTGGTCCTCAGGTAGTAGTTTTCTATCTCGAACCACCCTAGATCTCTTTCTTTATCAAATTCTTTAAGATTTCTCACATAATATATAGGTTGTGTGGGATCTATGTTCTCCTATTCCACATTCCCTAACATGGCATTTATTAACATTAAATTCCATTTGCCAAGTGGTGCTCCATATACTTATTTTGTCCAGGTCATCTTGAAGGGCATGAAGGATGACAATCATCTAATTTTCTTATACTTCCTATTATCTTAGTATCATCAGCAAACATGTTCATATAATTCTGTATACCAACTGGTAGATCTTTATGTAGACAATAAACATCACTGTGTAAAGAACTGAACCTGTAGTACTCCACTTGTGACATTCTCCAGTCCGATACATTGCCTCTGATCACTGCCCTCATTTTTCTCAGTCAGAAAATTTTTCATCCATTTTAGAAGCTTACCTGTCACCCCTCCAATATTTCCCAGTTTCCAGAACAACCTCTTATGTGGAACTCTGTCGAAAGCCTTTTTTAGGTCCAGATAGATGCAGTCAACCCAACCATCTCTTTCCTGTTATATCTCTGTTGCTCGATCATAGAAACTGAGTAAATTCGATACACAGGATCTTCCAGATCGAAAACCATACTGTCTGTCTGATATTATATAATTTCTCTCCAGGTGTTCTACCATTAGTTTTAGTTATTTTTCCAATATTTTGATTATTACACTTCGTCAATGATACCGGTCTATAATTAAGGGGTCTTCCCTGCTTCCACTTTTGTAGATGGAACTGTGTTAGCCTTTTTCCACACATCAGCTACAACTCCTGTAAACAGGGATGTCTGAAAAATCAGTTGAAGAGGAATGCTGAGCTCAGGTGCACATTCTCTCAGTACCCTGGTGAAACTCCATCTGGACCAACTGCTTTGTTCTATTTAGTTCCTTGAGCATTTTTTCCACTTCGTCTCTAGACACCTTATGTGCTCTATGTTGTTCTGGAATTCTTATTGTATCTGATTCCCTGAAGATTTCATTTTGTACAAACACACTTTGGAACTTTTTCGTTTAATGTTTCACACATTTCCTTTTCATTTTCCGTGAATCTATTTCCCATTTCAACCTCTGAATATTATCCTTTATCGTGCATTTGTTGTTTATGAATTTATAGAATAGACCTGGTTCGTGTTTTACATTTGTCTGCAATCCCTTTTCAAAATTTCTTTCTGCCTCTCTCCCTCACTGCCGTGTAGTTGTTTCTCGCATCTTTGTATCGCTGGTATTTTGGGGGTTTGGCCTCTTCCTGTATTGATCCATTTTTGTGTCTTTTGTCTCTGGCCCTCTCGCACTTTCTGTGTGAACCAATCCTGTTTCCTAGTTCTGCTTCTCTGTTTGGAAGCATTCTATGTCTGCCATCTACCGAGCAGGCACCCAGAAAGGAGGTATCCCAAAAAGATCCACATAGTGAAACAGTGCTACCTAAAACTGAACTTGTGAAACAGAACTCCTCAATTTGAAAGCAAGCAAACAAGCACGACGTCACACCCACCACCGCGCCGCCTGTTCCTGCGCAGCTTCCCCCCCCCCCCCCACCCCATGGAGGGGGAAAGGGGAAGCCCCAAACCCTGCGCCGGCTATCCACCCTCAGTTCTGGCTTGTGGGCCCCAGTAGCTAGAACTCTATTCGAATTGACTGATGCCACAGTCTAACATACACATCAGTTCATATTAGCGCCAGGACCCTCGAACTCGCCCAGAAAGTGGGGTTTCATTACATTCAATGCTGTTTTTTTATTTGACTATATGATTACTCACAAATAGGTTGATAAGTTATAACTGTCTGTAAGTGTATGTGTAAGTGTATTTTGAAGAGTGACTGTCTTCCATTAGAATTGAATGCCACCCCTACCCCATCAAAACCCACCACCACCACCCCCTGGTAGAGCACAGGAGGTTTGTAGTCAAAGTGTGTGACAAAGCTATATTAATGCAACAGTTTCTTGCTGCTGATAAGATTCCTCCCTCTTTGTTGGGATGTGATACAAAAATATATAGTACTTATTAATTATATGGTACAATCATACTTAATTTCTGTAATTATACCATGTACTCTTAACGAGGTACATTGTAACCAGTACTCTACAGTATGTCTTAGTATCATATACTCAATATGTACTATATACCTGTACTCTTGACAGTATGGTACAATTTGTATACCATACAATACCATCTACAGTATGGTACAATTGGTATACCATGTCCTTCTTGACAGATGGTACAATTACCATACTAAAGGGAGTGTTTCTTACGAATTGAGAGTATTAGTCCCACCCTATATGAGGATCAAGAATAGGAGGATAAATTGTACCAGTTATGGTGCACCAAGTGCATCACTTTGGTACAGTATGGTACAATATGCTAATAAATCCTGTCTTTCTGGGGTTAGGGACGATATACATTAGGGCCATGCCTGGTGTCACGCGTGACGACATTAATCAGCAACCCTATTGAATTTATATACAGTTGAATTGTACAAGTGCTATTAGCCAAATGTGACACAATAGTGATTATATATACACCATGTATGTCGTCGGTGTCACATAACGTATGATGTACACGGAATGATAAATAAATGATTACTAGTACAACACCTCCCATGTCTATGGGACACTAAGAAGATCCAGAGATAGCTAATTGTGAAACATCCACAGCCTGAGGGTTCTACTAGCCTCATCCACATCTGGGAAACGGAATATCTGTGTCAGAATTAGGATGGCAGACAGCTTCACCTAAGTCTAACATGAAAACATTTAATAGAAAATATTTTGAGAGTTTAATAAGTGAAGAGGATACACTTGACCTTCCTCAGTTATGTGTGTTGCTAAGTCAACATCTAGTGCTGTAAAGGGAACAGCTTTTCCTTTAACTAAAACTTTATTTCATTTACTCACAAACTAGGGTTTGCGTTTGAGGGCAGATTTAAAAAACACAAGTTCTCTGTCGAATATCAATAAGGTTAATTCTTCTTTGTTACACACAGGTTGAGGATGGGGCTTTTTTCCTTCTTGGGACAAACAACAGAAGTGGAGTTGCTTGGTAGTGTGCCAGCTGTAGTCAGGTGAAGTATAGCACTCGCAGGTGAAGTGCACATCTCATAGATGAAGCATAGTCTACTGGCTCAACTGTGACGGTAGGCAAGACACATGTCCACCTGGAGCCCGCCAGAACACGTGACAAGACTTGAAACTGGTCTTGATACTGCTGTCCGGCATGTCCTATTTCATAACCCAGATTGGTAAGCAACACACTGTGCACTATCACCTGCAGCCTCAGGGACGGTGGGTTGATAGGATTTTCTGTTTGTCGGGTGGTTCTTCGGCACAGGGGTGACAGTGTCTCCGGATGCCGGCGGTTTGGGTCGACGGGAGGTGCCAGGAGTTGGCCGGG
Organism: Procambarus virginalis; assembly: GCA_020271785.1. Taxonomy (NCBI): domain Eukaryota; kingdom Metazoa; phylum Arthropoda; class Malacostraca; order Decapoda; family Cambaridae; genus Procambarus; species Procambarus virginalis. Next base: position 39,495,434 of record WNGS01004946.1, read on the forward strand.
TCTGGATGGCTCCTGGTGTCCATGGAGATGAGGTACCGGTCTACCAGAAGTGGATTCAAATGTGGACAGGTTGAGGGTCACACGCGGGGGTCGCGCAGTCACAAGAAGTGTACACATTACATGGACATTGAAGGTCACCCAGGTCATCACACAGAAGTGTACACATTACATGGACATTGAAGACGGTCACCAGACGTTACACCATTACTAGACAGAAGAGACAAAGAAGTGTACACATTACATGGGACATTGACGGTCACCCGGTCCATCACAAGAAGTGTACACATTATATGGCACATTGAAGGCACCTGGTCATCACAAGCCGTGGCACATTACAATGGACATTGAAGGTCACCCAGTCATCACAAGAAGTGTACACATTACATGGACATTGAAGGTCACCCGAGTCATCACAAGACTGTGTCTCGCACATTACATGGACATTGAAGGTCACCCAGTCATCACGAAGAACGTGTACACGTTTACATGGACATTGCAAGTTCAAGGCTGATTATGGCAACGGACATGAGAACAAACATTTGTACAAAGCATGTTCAAATGATTAAGGAAAACCTGCTTTGAAAGGCCCCTATGCAGACCTATAAGCAGTTACAAGCCACATACTGGTGTTGAGTAAGTGATTTAGCACAAATTCCCATCCACCAGGTGTTAAATGTATATGATGTCATATTACCATGACCTTTATATGACTTTACTATGAGATT
>WNGS01004946.1:39555179-39562679 GCA_020271785.1 Procambarus virginalis
ACTACACCAAGTCAGACCCTTAAAAGAGATAGAGACTTCGAAGTATTTACCTCAAATATCTCCACCTCCTAAGGGCATCCAGATTAGTGAGGGGTTACTCAAGCATTTTTCATCAAGCCACTGTCAATGTGGGAGAACTCGTGTCTATGCTATAAGCACATACTTGCATGAACCACAAGAGAAGATTAACAATCTTTAGACAACACCCACCAGTGGGACTCGAACCCAGAAAGCACAACTATCTTCCAATAGCTGCCATAACTAGTATGCCTTAACCCACTACACCAAGTCAGACCCTTAAAAGAGATAGAGACTTCGAAGTATTTACCTCAAATATCTCCACCTCCAAGGGCGCCAGATTAGTGAGGGGTTACTCAAGCATTTTCATCAAGCCACTGTCAATGTGGGAGAACTCGTGTCTATGCTATAAGCACATACTTGCATGAACCACAAGAGAAGATTAACAATCTTTAGACAACACCCACCAGTGGGACTCGAACCCAGAAAGCACAACTATCTTCCAATAGCTGCCATAACTAGTATGCCTTAACCCACTACACCAAGTCAGACCCTTAAAAGAGATAGAGACTTCGAAGTATTTACCTCAAATATCTCCACCTCCCAAGGGCGCCAGATTAGTGAGGGGTTACTCAAGCATTTTTCATCAAGCCACTGTCAATGTGGGAGAACTCGTGTCTATGCTATAAGCACATACTTGCATGAACCACAAGAGAAGATTAACAATCTTTAGACAACACCCACCAGTGGGACTCGAACCCAGAAAGCACAACTATCTTCCAATAGCTGCCATAACTAGTATGCCTTAACCCACTACACCAAGTCAGACCCTTAAAAGAGATAGAGACTTCGAAGTATTTACCTCAAATATCTCCACCTCCCAAGGGCGCCAGATTAGTGAGGGGTTACTCAAGCATTTTCATCAAGCCACTGTCAATGTGGGAGAACTCGTGTCTATGCTATAAGCACATACTTGCATGAACCACAAGAGAAGATTAACAATCTTTAGACAACACCCACCAGTGGGACTCGAACCCAGAAAGCACACACTTCCAATAGCTGCCATAACTAGTATGCCTTAACCCACTACACCAAGTCAGACCCTAAAAGAGATAGAGACTTCGAAGTATTTACCTCAAATATCTCCACCTCCCAAGGGCGCCAGATTAGTGAGGGGTTACTCAAGCATTTTTCATCAAGCCACTGTCAATGTGGGAGAACTCGTGTCTATGCTATAAGCACATACTTGCATGAACCACAAGAGAAGATTAACAATCTTTAGACAACACCCACCAGTGGGACTCGAACCCAGAAAGCACAACTATCTTCCAATAGCTGCCATAACTAGTATGCCTTAACCCACTACACCAAGTCAGACCCTTAAAAGAGATAGAGACTTCGAAGTATTTACCTCAAATATCTCCACCTCCCAAGGGCGCCAGATTAGTGAGGGGTTACTCAAGCATTTTTCATCAAGCCACTGTCAATGTGGGAGAACTCGTGTCTATGCTATAAGCACATACTTGCATGAACCACAAGAGAAGATTAACAATCTTTAGACAACACCCACCAGTGGGACTCGAACCCAGAAAGCACAACTATCTTCCAATAGCTGCCATAACTAGTATGCCTTAACCCACTACACCAAGTCAGACCCTTAAAAGAGATAGAGACTTCGAAGTATTTACCTCAAATATCTCCACCTCCCAAGGGCGCCAGATTAGTGAGGGGTTACTCAAGCATTTTTCATCAAGCCACTGTCAATGTGGGAGAACTCGTGTCTATGCTATAAGCACATACTTGCATGAACCACAAGAGAAGATTAACAATCTTTAGACAACACCCACCAGTGGGACTCGAACCCAGAAAGCACAACTATCTTCCAATAGCTGCCATAACTAGTATGCCTTAACCCACTACACCAAGTCAGACCCTTAAAAGAGATAGAGACTTCGAAGTATTTACCTCAAATATCTCCACCTCCCAAGGGCGCCAGATTAGTGAGGGGTTACTCAAGCATTTTTCATCAAGCCACTGTCAATGTGGGAGAACTCGTGTCTATGCTATAAGCACATACTTGCATGAACCACAAGAGAAGATTAACAATCTTTAGACAACACCCACCAGTGGGACTCGAACCCAGAAAGCACAACTATCTTCCAATAGCTGCCATAACTAGTATGCCTTAACCCACTACACCAAGTCAGACCCTTAAAAGAGATAGAGACTTCGAAGTATTTACCTCAAATATCTCCACCTCCCAAGGGCGCCAGATTAGTGAGGGGTTACTCAAGCATTTTTCATCAAGCCACTGTCAATGTGGGAGAACTCGTGTCTATGCTATAAGCACATACTTGCATGAACCACAAGAGAAGATTAACAATCTTTAGACAACACCCACCAGTGGGACTCGAACCCAGAAAGCACAACTATCTTCCAATAGCTGCCATAACTAGTATGCCTTAACCCACTACACCAAGTCAGACCCTTAAAAGAGATAGAGACTTCGAAGTATTTACCTCAAATATCTCCACCTCCCAAGGGCGCCAGATTAGTGAGGGGTTACTCAAGCATTTTTCATCAAGCCACTGTCAATGTGGGAGAACTCGTGTCTATGCTATAAGCACATACTTGCATGAACCACAAGAGAAGATTAACAATCTTTAGACAACACCCACCAGTGGGACTCGAACCCAGAAAGCACAACTATCTTCCAATAGCTGCCATAACTAGTATGCCTTAACCCACTACACCAAGTCAGACCCTTAAAAGAGATAGAGACTTCGAAGTATTTACCTCAAATATCTCCACCTCCCAAGGGCGCCAGATTAGTGAGGGGTTACTCAAGCATTTTTCATCAAGCCACTGTCAATGTGGGAGAACTCGTGTCTATGCTATAAGCACATACTTGCATGAACCACAAGAGAAGATTAACAATCTTTAGACAACACCCACCAGTGGGACTCGAACCCAGAAAGCACAACTATCTTCCAATAGCTGCCATAACTAGTATGCCTTAACCCACTACACCAAGTCAGACCCTTAAAAGAGATAGAGACTTCGAAGTATTTACCTCAAATATCTCCACCTCCCAAGGGCGCCAGATTAGTGAGGGTTACTCAAGCATTTTTCATCAAGCCACTGTCAATGTGGGAGAACTCGTGTCTATGCTATAAGCACATACTTGCATGAACCACAAGAGAAGATTAACAATCTTTAGACAACACCCACCAGTGGGACTCGAACCCAGAAAGCACAACTATCTTCCAATAGCTGCCATAACTAGTATGCCTTAACCCACTACACCAAGTCAGACCCTTAAAAGAGATAGAGACTTCGAAGTATTTACCTCAAATATCTCCACCTCCCAAGGGCGCCAGATTAGTGAGGGGTTACTCAAGCATTTTTCATCAAGCCACTGTCAATGTGGGAGAACTCGTGTCTATGCTATAAGCACATACTTGCATGAACCACAAGAGAAGATTAACAATCTTTAGACAACACCCACCAGTGGGACTCGAACCCAGAAAGCACAACTATCTTCCAATAGCTGCCATAACTAGTATGCCTTAACCCACTACACCAAGTCAGACCCTTAAAAGAGATAGAGACTTCGAAGTATTTACCTCAAATATCTCCACCTCCCAAGGGCGCCAGATTAGTGAGGGGTTACTCAAGCATTTTTCATCAAGCCACTGTCAATGTGGGAGAACTCGTGTCTATGCTATAAGCACATACTTGCATGAACCACAAGAGAAGATTAACAATCTTTAGACAACACCCACCAGTGGGACTCGAACCCAGAAAGCACAACTATCTTCCAATAGCTGCCATAACTAGTATGCCTTAACCCACTACACCAAGTCAGACCCTTAAAAGAGATAGAGACTTCGAAGTATTTACCTCAAATATCTCCACCTCCCAAGGGCGCCAGATTAGTGAGGGGTTACTCAAGCATTTTTCATCAAGCCACTGTCAATGTGGGAGAACTCGTGTCTATGCTATAAGCACATACTTGCATGAACCACAAGAGAAGATTAACAATCTTTAGACAACACCCACCAGTGGGACTCGAACCCAGAAAGCACAACTATCTTCCAATAGCTGCCATAACTAGTATGCCTTAACCCACTACACCAAGTCAGACCCTTAAAAGAGATAGAGACTTCGAAGTATTTACCTCAAATATCTCCACCTCCCAAGGGCGCCAGATTAGTGAGGGGTTACTCAAGCATTTTTCATCAAGCCACTGTCAATGTGGGAGAACTCGTGTCTATGCTATAAGCACATACTTGCATGAACCACAAGAGAAGATTAACAATCTTTAGACAACACCCACCAGTGGGACTCGAACCCAGAAAGCACAACTATCTTCCAATAGCTGCCATAACTAGTATGCCTTAACCCACTACACCAAGTCAGACCCTTAAAAGAGATAGAGACTTCGAAGTATTTACCTCAAATATCTCCACCTCCCAAGGGCGCCAGATTAGTGAGGGGTTACTCAAGCATTTTTCATCAAGCCACTGTCAATGTGGGAGAACTCGTGTCTATGCTATAAGCACATACTTGCATGAACCACAAGAGAAGATTAACAATCTTTAGACAACACCCACCAGTGGGACTCGAACCCAGAAAGCACAACTATCTTCCAATAGCTGCCATAACTAGTATGCCTTAACCCACTACACCAAGTCAGACCCTTAAAAGAGATAGAGACTTCGAAGTATTTACCTCAAATATCTCCACCTCCCAAGGGCGCCAGATTAGTGAGGGGTTACTCAAGCATTTTTCATCAAGCCACTGTCAATGTGGGAGAACTCGTGTCTATGCTATAAGCACATACTTGCATGAACCACAAGAGAAGATTAACAATCTTTAGACAACACCCACCAGTGGGACTCGAACCCAGAAAGCACAACTATCTTCCAATAGCTGCCATAACTAGTATGCCTTAACCCACTACACCAAGTCAGACCCTTAAAAGAGATAGAGACTTCGAAGTATTTACCTCAAATATCTCCACCTCCCAAGGGCGCCAGATTAGTGAGGGGTTACTCAAGCATTTTTCATCAAGCCACTGTCAATGTGGGAGAACTCGTGTCTATGCTATAAGCACATACTTGCATGAACCACAAGAGAAGATTAACAATCTTTAGACAACACCCACCAGTGGGACTCGAACCCAGAAAGCACAACTATCTTCCAATAGCTGCCATAACTAGTATGCCTTAACCCACTACACCAAGTCAGACCCTTAAAAGAGATAGAGACTTCGAAGTATTTACCTCAAATATCTCCACCTCCCAAGGGCGCCAGATTAGTGAGGGGTTACTCAAGCATTTTTCATCAAGCCACTGTCAATGTGGGAGAACTCGTGTCTATGCTATAAGCACATACTTGCATGAACCACAAGAAAAGATTAACAATCTTTAGACAACACCCACCAGTGGGACTCGAACCCAGAAAGCACAACTATCTTCCAATAGCTGCCATAACTAGTATGCCTTAACCATCTACACCAAGTCAGACCCTTAAGGGGCAGTTTCAATACATACAAAAAAATTGTTCTAGTGCAATCATAATTTATTGACGTTTTACATGTAAAGAGGGCAGCAACTGGTCCAAGTTTCAGCATCGCAGCCTAAATAGAAAGGGAGAAAAAAAAAATTACAAAATTTTTCAACATTTTCAAAATTACAAAACAAGCACAAGAGTCAACCGAAATCCTTTCTATGATGCTTATCTATCACAATATTATTTAGTAAAGCTTTGTAAGTATTATTTTTATCCTAAATGTATTTAGTGCAATAATACAAATTTTCAAAGTTCACCAAAAGTATATGCAACCAAATCAGGTTTTATAAATATTTATAAAATCAATAAAAGAATGTATGAAGGAAGGGATACTTGCGTGGTTAGAGGCATAAACTCTACATATAATGTGCAAGTTTCATGTAAATTGAATAATAAATGATTGAGTTTTGTCACCATATAGTTGCAAATTACTTACCTGTAGAAAATTGAGGTCAAAGTTCAGCCACCTGTGGCTGAGGTTGATGTCGACCGATTTCATTCAAAATTGGCACCCTTGCAGATAGGCATGCATTCAGTAAGGTGTCCAAGTTTCATGAAGATCGCCTGATAACAACCAAAAAAAAAAAATTATTAAAAAAAAAAAAAAAAAAAAAAAATAAACAAAATAAATAAACTGTCCAGCAGTTTTATATTTACAATTATATATGATGTAATATCAAAATATAACACTAAAACATACTAACCTAATATAATGGTCTGAAATATGGGTCCTCAAGGTGGCACTGCATAGGGACTAGTATGCACCTGCCCCATATTCTGGATCAGCTTCCTCAGGGGTCTTTCTTGGCTTGGTGGTGCGTCTTGTTAGTGTCTGCATCTTAGTGTTCTTCATGTTGAAGTAATAGTCGGTCATGTCATTCTGTGGTAGACCAAGGAGGTTCGTCAGTGATCCCATCATATACCCACCGTTGTAGTTGACAGCTGTCATTGCCATGGCGAAGTCAACCATCACTCTGCTAACATATTTGTCTTCTGGGAGTTGCCAAAACATCATGTGAAGTGCTGGGTCCTGCAACATCATGTGCGGTGCTGGGTCCTGCAACATCATGTGCGGTGCTGGGTCCTGCAACATCATGTGCGGTGCTGGGTCCTGCAACATCATGTGCGGTGCTGGGTCCTGTAACATCATGTGCGGTGCTGGGTCCTGCAACATCATGTGCGGTGCTGGGTCCTGCAACATCATGTGCGGTGCTGGGTCCTGTAACATCATGTGCGGTGCTGGGTCCTGTAACATCTTGTGAGGTGCTGGGTCCTGCAACATCTTGTGAGGTGCTGGGTCCTGCAACATCAGTAGCGAGAACGTCTGGAGCGGCAGGAAGTGAGGGAGTGATGTGTAGTGTGTGTAGTGAGGCGGCGGCTGGCATGGCGCTCCTCACCCTCCTCGCCTCAAGGCCACCCCTATCTTCACTCGTCCATACGCGGCAACTGTCCTTCAATATCGCTTTCTTCTTATGCCTTGCTTCGACAGCATTCTTACATTTTGCTCTTCGAATTTGCGCCTTCTTCGACAATGCAGGCATTGTGCAGTAGAGACTATAAAAGCGATTCACAGGAAGATTTGTGTGAGCGCGTCAACACTAACACCACCCTCTCCGGAACACAATGGGTAACTGAATCAGCCCATGTGCTGAACCTCCCTATCCCCACGTGAGAGTGTTGCCATACAGCTAGTTATTATAATTTGTATATGCATAACAAGTTATTTTCCACGCTATAACAAAATATTAGACGTTTACAACGTATGACGCATCACCCTACGACGCGCTCAAGCGCGAGGACCGGATATGGGACAATTGCGGCTGGAAAATGTACTCTAATTACGTTATTTTTTATGATAACATAAAACGGTTTGCACCATGGTGTTGCCAGAACCTTCTAGTATTT
>WNGS01004946.1:39567679-39572392 GCA_020271785.1 Procambarus virginalis
TTACCTCACCGGATGCAATAATTTCGCACTTGGAGGGGTTAAGAACGAGACCCATGGTCTCCCCCCGTGTCTTCACCAGCTGCAGGTCTTCCAGAAGGGAGTCTTGTGTGCCTGCCAGAGTGCCATCATCCAGGAACCAGATGTTGAGCTCACTGGACAGTCTGGTTGTAATTTCTCGAACCGCTATGCAAAAGAGGAAGGGTGCAAGTGGGTCTCCCTGTTGAATTCCCTCTGCTGAGGTGACTTCATGTTTGCCAAACAGGAGGGTTGAGTCTTTGCTGTAGCCTGCTGACACAAACGGGAGAATGCTTGGGCAATGTTCCTGGACTGCAGTGAGGATTGCTTCCCTTTTGACCGAGTTGAAAGCGTTTTTAAAATCTAATTTTACTACTGCCTGGTCTTCAGTAAGAGAGCTAATGTAGGCTCGTGCAGCATGGGCCGCTGCTTCACAGCCTTGGGGGACTCCAAACCCCAGCTGGTTGGGTTGCAGCATGGTGGCTGCTTCCATTCGGATACTTCTGACAGCAGCCCTTGCAACTAGGCGGCGAAGGGTATTACCAACGGCAATGGGTCTGATCCCTCCCCCCTCTTTTTCAGGGCACATAGGGATGCACCAAAGAAGAATGGTTTGATTTCATCAGGGATTAACCCGGCGAGGCAGTTGTTGACAAACGTTGTGATTTCTGTCAGGAGCGCTTCTGCAGCTGGACCAAGAACAGGGTTCACCATTTCCTTCACATGTTGAGGTCTTACCCCTGTGTAGCCTCCTGAGGAGCCCGGGGGAAATGAAACGATAGCTTTATAAACCTCTGACTCCCGGAGGACGAGAGGTTCCTGGTTAGGGGGGACCCTGACCTGCGGGGGAGGTCCACCTACGGCCCTGAGGGGGTGTTTTTCTCTCAGTGCTTGGGCTGTGGTTTCATCCCTGGGCAAAATTTTGTCCTCACTTGTGATCAACCTGAGTGCCCCGACTGTATTGCCCTCTTCAATTTTCTTGCTGACTTGGGTACCTAATTTTCTGCTGTCGCTGATTGTCGTACTTGGTCTGCCTCGGCGGTGTTTGGTGTGTTTGGGGAGGCGGACTAGGTTGTCAGCCCTAGGAAAATCCCTAATTGCTTTATTGACGGATGAGGCCAGTGTCTTGCCTCCTCTGTCTGGTACACCTAAGCATGCATTGCCAAAAAGTAACAGATTGTGCCAGGCTTTGATGGTATCAGGTGCATCAAGGTTATTTGACCCTCTGTTGACTTTTCCGATGAGGTCCGTGTATTTCCCGGCAGCAAATGGGCGAGAGGCCTTTGGGATGTGGGTGAGTGTCCTGGTTGACGTTGCTTTAATTGCCTCTAGCAGGTCGTCTGTTGCAATGTAATCTGTTGCGATTTGTGCTGGTGCAACAGGCTCCTGAGTGCTGCCTCCTCCCACGGGAGGCCTCCCTGACCCAGGACAGTCACCATGCTGGCGTATGACTCTGGAGACCGAGTTGATGCTGATGTTGCTCCCACAAACACTGCAGGTGCCTCTCCTTTGATTGGCTTCGGAGGGGTGAGCTGGCTGGCAGCGGCCTCTTCTGCCATCCCCTTAGGTAAAGTGACTGTCACCTTGCACTGGAGTATTTGTCTCTCCCTCCTGGCTGGGGGGACGAGGTTGTCCCATATACCATGCGTCATGTCTGGGCAGATGTCTGGGGGTGGGTGGGCTCGTAGGTGGTTGGTGGGGGTTGGGAGGCTGCGCTGGCCCGGCCTGGGAGGGGCGGGGGGAGGGGAAGACGCGTCCTCCTGATCGTGGGAGGTGGGGGCGGGGGAGCGGAAGATACTGCACCTCACTGCGGGGGGCGGGAGACACTACACAAGGAGTGGGGGAGCGGGAGACACTAAACTCACTGGGGGAGAGGGGGGGAGGCACTAATCTCAGGGGGTGGGGGGGGGGAGGGTTGGGTTGGCACTTAACACTTGGAAAATTTCCTTTTGTCACTAAACACTGGTGCCCTGGCTCACTGGGTGTGGTGCACTCAACACGATACTCACAATGGTCCAGTCACCACAGGACTGGACTCAACTTATCTTTTTCAAGCACTTATTGGCACACTGGTGACCCCCTCTCTTGACCACACCACATGTGTCCTTCCATCCTTTCCTGGTGAGGGAGCCGTAGGGCGTGTGACGTGTGTGGGCGTGGGCTGACGGTGGCCGTCGGGTGGCGGTGGGCGTAGGGTTGCGTGGGGTGCCGGTGGGCGTGGGGTAACGGTGGGCGTTGGGTGACGATGCCCGGGAGGTGATGGTGGGCGTACATATATTTATACATATATATATATATATATATATATATATATATATATATATATATATATATATATATATATATATATATATATATATATATATATTTATATATATATATTGTGACGATAATCTCTTTCAAGAGAGATTGAGCCTGCTCTTCCCTACATAGAGTTACTTACACATCTACAAGAATAAGATGCTACATTCAAGATACGTCTACCAGTAGCACAAAACGTTTTGACCAGGAGGCAAAACGTACCCTAAACCCCCAACTCCACACTCCCTCCACGCCGGCTCGCCACCCGTCGTCAACCAGCATACGACCATTCCCTCTTCTTCTTCTTGAGAATAGGTGCAGTTTGCATGAAGGGTTAACCCTCCCGATGACTGCACCAGGACAGACGTAAGGAGATGCGTTGACGGTTAGGATGAGAAGAAAGTCAAAAGCGGTAGATGTGATGGGCCGTAGAGAGAGGAGAGGCGGCGAAAACAGAGTCGAACGTTAGAGGGAGACACCCCGCACCGGGGGGCGGGGCGTCGCGGTCACGGTGGCAGCTGACCCACGCACGGCTTAGCAGTGTGTGCAAGACGGGAACTAATACTTCTCCGGAAACTTGTATATCGGAAAGCGCAAGCAGTACGCTTCCCAAATCACCCGCTCGTCAGCGGGCAGCCGGCCACCAGGCAGCGCCCTCGGCTGAGACATCCTATCCGGCACCCAATACACAAACTCCTTCACCCGCGACACCCAGATAGTGGACGAGCACCACGGGATCGGAAGCACCCGGGCATCTCGATAAGGGCCCAACTCCAGACCCTCACAGGGCACGACTCCAGCAGACGGAACCAGGCAATCCCCAGACCGGAGCAAGGAAGGAGGGGATACAGCAGGGGATGCAGGCGCGGCACCGACCCCACCACCGGGCACAGGACCCGAGGCCCCCGGCGCACATCTTTCCGCAACATCACGACGAGGTCTCGATCATCAGGGACAACCCCCCACTGCGGAGATCCAACAGCAGGAGACGCAGGAGGAGAGGCACAGGTAGCAACTTCGGAGTCTCTCACAGCACCAACATCCTCGGAGGGGGCGCCAGATCATCATACTCCCCCACCTCCTCCCAAGGCACACCACGAGGGGAGACACACTCCGAGCCCGCCGTGAACGCTTCGAGACAGGTCGCACCACACCACGCCCAGCAGGCCCCGCCGCAGGCACGGCCACCATCTTCACATCCACACAGGTCACACCAGCACTGTCCGAAGAGTTCACAGAGGCCACATCACCCACACTGTCCACATCATTCAGGGAAACAGCCTCAGAACACCGACGCGCACGCTTCTGCAAAGGGATGGAAAGAGCAGAACTACAGTTGTCAGCACACACAGGCACGGCAGGCACCTCTCCCTGCCGAAGCACCCCCTCTAAAACAGCAGAACCCGTATTCCCGGGAGCCGGTATCACATCCACAGGCGGGACATGGACCTCCACCGGGACATCCTGCACAACACGCAGCTCAGGCGACGGCCCAACACCCACACACACCGGCTCAACAGCCCCAGGGGCCACAGCAGGCACCAGACGGGTCGCGCAGGCCGTAGAATTCACTCAACAGGCGGAGCAGCACAGGCAATCAGGCGCCGCAGGCACAGTACCCACTCCATCCTCAGAACCGTCCGAACGTAAGCACGAAAAACATGCACCGACCAGCTGCTCCACGTCGCACGCTGCAGCCAGATGACCCTCGTGACCACACCGATAACAGGTGCGCGGTTGACCCCGATACTGGCAGCGGAGCGTGTACCCCAACACGGACATCGACGACGGTACACTACACTTCAGCGACATTGTCAGGGTGCGGGAGCCGTCAAGCATACCAACACAGTGCCCGGCAACGCCCTGTTCCAACGAACACTTAACACTGTCCCAAACCGTTCGAAACAGAGGTCAAAAGTCGTCCTGAAATTCGAAGGGGGCACCATGCACCGCCACAGACGTCAAGGTGACACTAAGATTCACTACCTTAACGGAGCCAGCAGTATCAGGGAGAGGGTAACACACCCCTCACACCGCTCGAGAAACGCCTGAAAGGCAGCCTGGAGGCGGAACTTTACCACAGCACGGTTGCCCTGAAGCAGCTGGATGCCCACCAGGTCCGACAGCTGCACATGAAGCACGTCCACCAGGGCGACACCAACCAATGGATGGTCCATCGGCACCGTAAACGCCAGACCAGCCGACAATGTCCTCTTCACTGGGGGGCGAGAAGTCCCCATGGCTAAGCAAACGTCACCCTGTCAGTGGCCAACCACCACCAGCAGGGCAAACCAGCATCACCCAACGTAAACACTAGCCAGTGCGGAGAGACCTCAGGAGCGTCCGACCTGGCCGGTGGTCACACGCAACTCCCCAAAACGGACATGAGTCCATCTC
>WNGS01004946.1:39603765-39629743 GCA_020271785.1 Procambarus virginalis
AAACGATCTACCAGAAAGAATACAGAATTAAATGAACATGTTTGCAGATGATACAAAGATACTGGGGAAGATAGAAGATGCAGACAATTGTAATTCATATAGATAAAATAAGTGCTTGAAGCATCAGTGGCAAATGGAATTCAATGTGAATAAATGCAATGTTATGGAATGTAAATTGGAGAAATTGACCACACATAGCTTACAAATTATGTGTAGAGGAATTGCAGAACTCTAATAAAGAATGAGACCTAGGGGTGGGTGTTGGATAGTAAGCTATCACCAGAGGAACACACACAGAACATTGTGAGAGGAGCATATGAATCGCTTTCCAACTTCAGACTTGGTTTATATTATATGGATGGTGAAATACTAAAAAAAACTGTTCGTGACTTTTGTGAGACCAAATTAGAATATGCAGCAGTTGTATGGTGGCCACATCTCGAGAAGCACATAAAGAAACTGGAAAAGGGGCAACGGCATGCTACAAAATGGCTTCCAGAAGTGAAAAACAAGTGTTACGAGGAAAGACTAGAGGCGTTAACCCTTAAGCCGCTTGGGTCCTTTTGGGCTTCAACACCCACAGGTGCAACAAAAACAAAATCCAAAAAATTCTTTCGTCTTAAAAAAGTGTTCATTTTGTTCCCTGATCACGGGGAAAAAATCATAGGTGGCATATTTTGGCCGCAATAGGGAGGGGAAGTCTGACAAAAAAAGCATTGACAGAGCAGGCGCCAGACAAGGTCTGCTCCGCTCAGCTGTCAGGCAGGAGTTGCCACAAAGATATTATTACCTAATTTCTGGGGGGAGCCCCGTCAGCTACCCGGAGCTATCCCAGGCTGATATGCTAATGTCAGACTTTGGCATCAGTCATGTGTATGGAGTTCTTAGGCCTACCGGGGACCACGGCCAGAACCGGGCCCCCTCAGAGAGGCAAGGGGAGCAATGGCCTATAGAAGCCCCCGTGTGGTTGGAAGCATTCTATGTCTGCCATCGACCGGGACAGGCACCCAGAAAGGTAAGCGCCCCAAAACAAACCCCTATTCTGGTTAAAATTGCTACCAAAAGCCGAACTAGTGGATAGAACTCCCCAACAGAAAAACAAGCAAACTAGTATGACGTCACACGTCACCGCGCCACTATCTGCGCAGCTCCCCCCTCCCCGGGAGGGGAAAGGGGAGCCCCAGACCTCCCACGCCAGCTATCCACCCATCAGTTCTTCGGCTGATGCTATAGGCACCGGTATGTGCTCCGGCTCCAGTGGTTGTTCAGCACTGTACCTAGAGTGTGGTGTCTGTTTTTTAGGTGGTGCATGAGCCGGGTGTGATTCTCCAGTACTCGGGCTGCATGCGCCTAGGGTTCCCTTCCCTAGGTGCCCTGTAAGTACTGCCCTTGGGACTTGGGGCCACCTTCCACAGGTTCCTTGGGGTCTGCCCCTGCTAGGCCGTTTACTGCTTGGTTTTCGGCCGCTCTTTGTGTGCTCGGGTGTTCTGTCTCCCTTGTTTGCCTTAGAGTAAGGGGCAGTTTTGCACTGGTGGGGCGCAGGGTACTGTGCAGCTTGTCTTTCCCAATCATAGCGGCCGGGTCTGTTCCGCTTGGGTACGCTGTCCTCTTGCAGGGTTTTCTTTTTCTTTTTGTTTATCTACCTGGTGGGGGGGTCTGCCTTCGTTCTTGCCCCACGGGTACTGTTTCTGGCGGCAACCCTTCCGCCTTCTTTGGTTTCCTAGCTTGCCCTGCCGGTTGGTTTTTCGGGGTCTTGCGATGTCTCACGTCGGACCCGTCATTTCTGAACTCCTGACGGGTTTGCTTGCTTTAGGGAGTTTTCTGTTCGGCAGACGTTCCATCTCCTGGTGCCGCCTGAGTGTCGGTGGTCGCGCCCGAGATCTTCCTGCGGCTCCGCCTTTTCCTGGGCTCGGAGGGGCCTTGTCCGGGCTGCTTACGTTCTGCCTCATGGTCTCGCCTCCGGTTGGTGGTCGGGTGGCTTCGTGGTAGGTGTCCCACCTGCGTATTTCTCTTGGCGGCAGTATGGGGTATTTTGGCGGTCCTTCCTTTTCCTGTCCCTTCTTAGGTGTTTCCTCTTTTAGCGTCGGCTTGGTTTTCTGGTGGGGGTTGGGGGCCGTCGTCGTGCCACATACTGTTGCCTCTTTTCGTGCGGCACTGGCGGAACCGCTTTGGCTTGCTTTCGGTCTTGGTGTTGCTTCTGTGCCGTTAGTAAGCTGTCTTGTGCGTCATTTCACCTCCGGCCTGTTCGTGCACTGCTTGCACCATCCTGGTCTCTGGCCAGCATGCTCTGTCTTTTCCTCGGTTGGTAGTGCCCCTTCGGTTCCGGTTTTTCGTCGGCTCTTTTTTCCTTTGGGCATTTGCCTCTGGGGTCGAGTCGCTGAGTTTTCATGCTCCTTTGGTTTAGCGTTTTGGTTGTTCGGTGGCAGCAGTCTCCATCTTTTCTGGCGCGGGGTGGGGCTGCTGCGTTCTGGAGGGGTCCATGGTTTGTTGGTGTTTTTGTTGGTCGGGCCGGGGGTGTGTCGTGTTTTTTGTTCAGTGGCGGCCCTCCGCTGATGTTTGTGTGCCACGGTGTCTATGTCTGGAGCGCGTTTTGCGTTGCTCCGGTTCTGTTCTTCCCGGTTCGCGTGTGATGGTGTCCCGGGTTGTCAGCTGTGTTCTTGCGGCTCAGCTGCCTGTGTTCTTCCTTCATGCCCGTGGCGTTCGTGGCTTTGCTGCTCTCGCTGCTGTCTGGACGACGTGTCCTAGCAGTCTTTCGGGCATGGTTCTTTGGTGTTCGTCCGGGGGCCTTGCTGCTAGTTGTTCTTGTGTTGTTCCCGAGACTTTTCGGGGCTGTGGCGCCTTGGGTTGGTGTTGCTGCCAGTTGTCTCGCTTCCGTGGGGGTGCATGGTGTCCGCCTCCCGGTTCCGTCCCTTTGAGCTTCCTCTGTGGGTAGTTAGCTCCGGGGAGCCGACGGGGCTCCCCCCAGAAAACCAGCGTTGAATGTAATGAAACGCCATTTTCAGGGTGAGTCCCGGAGGCTCCCCGGCAACCCTCCCTCCCTCCGGTCGGCGGTTTTTCGCGTGTTTTGACATCCAGCCTCAGAACTGATGGGTGGATAGCCGGCGTGGGAGGTCTGGGGCTCCCCCTTCCTCCTCCCGGGGAGGGGGGAGCTGCGCAAACAGTGGCGCGGTGACGTGTGACGTCATACTAGTTTGCTTGTTTTTCTGTTGGGGAGTTCTATCCACTAGTTCGGCTTTTGGTAGCAATTTTAACCAGAATAGGGGTTTGTTTTGAGGCGCTTACCTTTCTGGGTGCCTATCCTGGTCGATGGCAAACATAGAATGCTTCCAACCACACGGGGGCTTCTATAGGCCATTGCTCCCCTTGCCTCTCTGAGGGGGCCCGATTCTGGCCGTGGTCCCCGGTAGGCCTAAGAACTCCATACACATGACTGATGCCAAAGTCTGACATTAGCATATCAGCCTGGGATAGCTCTGGGGAGCCTCTGGGACTCACCCAGAAAATGGCGTTTCATTACATTCAACGCTGGTTTATTTCAGTGTCTGATTATTATTATTTTTTTTTTTTTAGTAATATTATTCAATAGTGCGTATTGTGATATATTTATTTAATGTGTGAACCATCGCTGTACTCAAAATTATGGTGTGCATAACAGTGATTCAATTATTATGTTCATAAAACAATAAACAAATAGTTTTGCTGTTATTACACTATATACACACAGGTTATATATAATTATTTGCATGTTTTGTTCACCATAACAAACCATTAAGTTTGTATTGTGAATCCAAAAGCAAGAAAGAGTGGCCATCACTCGCCAGCCAGCCAGCTTTATATTTGCATATACTCGCCACCACTACCTCTCCACTCGCCACCACTACCTCTCCACTCGCCAACATACTCCCACCACCATACTGTTTTTGCTTTTATTCACTATACACAGACATTATATACAAGTATCTAGATGTTTTGTTCACCATAACTGTACATCTAAGCTTGTATAGTGCCATAAGACCATAGTAGCCACCAGTACACAACATGACATGTCATGCAGATGACGCCACCTTCCTCGCCAAAATGGCTGCTCCCAACATACTCCTTTTGCTGTTATTACACTATATACACATGTTATATATAAGTATCCACATTTGTGTTCACCATAGTGAACCACTAAGCTGGTATAGGGAGTCCAGATAGTAAAAGGTGGTCACAGAGAGTCGGCAGACAATGCTGCCTCCCTCCCCACCAAGATTACTCCTCTCACTGCAGCACTAATTATCACCACAATCCTGCTATTATCAGAATCCTGGTCATTTTTATCAGTCTGGGATCTTTTGTAATACTATCATTGCTAAATAATAGCATGTACATATACATTTTGACATTTTTTAAGTTAACACTTTCACCCACCGATGACGAAGTATGGAGTCAAAAGTTTACTAGTTCAATACCCACTGATGACTAGGATGGCCTCAAAAATTAAAAACATTTGGTTTTGTGAAAACCATGGTTTTGTATATTGCATATACACCTGTAGGGATTTTTATTACGAACACATTGATACCAAAATGAAAGACCTAGGACGAGAATTGAGGTAATAAAGTTGAAAAGAGTAAACACATTTAATTGCTCTTTATTAGCGCTCACTGGGTAACGCACCGTCACTTTCTCTGTTTGCTGTGGGTGGTATGTCTGACTTTTGGACTTTGCATATACACCTGTAGCGAATTCTATTGCAAACACAATGATACAAAAATAAAAGACCTAAGACAGAATTGAGGTGACCAAAGTGAAAGAGTATACACATTTCATTGCTCTTTAGCACTCCTGGAACTCTCTCTCACTTTGTCTGCTTTGTGCGGGTGGTACGCCGGGCTTTCGGACTTCACATGCATTTAATCGTGTAGAGAATTCTATTGTGAATACATTGATATCAATTGGAAAGCCTAGAATGAGAATTAAGGTGACAAGTTGAAAAGACTATACACTTCTCAGTATTACCGCGCTCTCATCACCTGCTTTCATCACGTCGGCGGGTGGAGCACGCCACGGTTTTAGACAATATATGCATATACTCCTGTTGGGAATTTTATTGCTAACACAAATGATACCAAAATGAAAGACCTAGGACAAAATTGAGGTGACCAAAGTGAAAGGAGAAAACATATTTTATCGCTCTAGTGCACTCCTGGGTAACTTGCTCTCAATTTCTCTGTTGCTGTGGGTGGTAAGCGAGCTTTTGAGTTTATTTGTTTTGAGTTCTGTAGAGCATTTTATTGTGAACACATTGATACAAAATTGAAAACCTAGGACAAGAATTAAGGTGACAAAGTTGAAAGAGTCTACACTTGTCAGTATTACCGCACGCTCCTGCGAGCTCCCGCGAACGTCCAAAACCACTAGGGTAGGAGAAATGCTTGCTCACCCAAAATGCCAAAGTATTAAGCGATGCTGTGGCTACAAGCTGAACAGCGGTGCTGTGAGCTCATGCTGAGTGTGCCATTTGATGGCTCACTCAGTACTAAGGCTCTCACACCTGGGAATGTTGCACACAATATTTTTTCTAGNAAAGAGATCTAGGGGTGGTTCTAGATAGAAAACTATCACCTGAGGACCACATAAAGAATATTGTGCAGGAGCCTATGCCACGCTTTCTAACTTCAGAATTGCTTTTAAATGCATGGATGGCGATATACTAAAGAAATTGTTCACGACTTTGTTAGGCCAAAGCTAGAGTATGCAGCGGTTGTGGGTGCCCATATCTTAAGAAGCACGTCAAAAACTGGAAAAGGTGCAAAGACATGCTACTAGTGGCTCCCAGAACTGAAGGGCAAGAGCTACGAGGAGAGGTTAGAGGCATTAAATATGCCAAAACTAGAAGACAGAAGAAAAAGAGGTGATATGATCACTACATACAAAATAGTAACAGGAATTGATAAAATCGATAGGAAGATTTCCTGAGACCCGGAACTTTAAGAACAAGAGGTCATAGATATAAACTAGCTAAACACAGATGCCGAAGAAATATAAGAAAATTCACTTTCGCAAACAGAGTGGTAGACGGTTGGAACAAGTTAGGGGAGAAGGTGGTGGAGGCCAAGACCGTCAGTGTTTCAAAGCATTATATGACAGAGTGCTGGGAAGACGGGACACCACGAGCGTAGCTCTCATCCTGTAACTACACTTAGGTAATTACACTAGGTATTACAAGTGGCGATAGCTCTCCACTGCTCCAATCAGCAGGAAAGACTACAACAAGCTTCACAACTTCAGGGAGGCTTCCAGAACTGTTCCACTTGACCTGTCAAGACTGGCCAGACCAACGGAGGAGTATGAGGGAGGTGTACATGATGTAGACTTGAGCTCTCCATCTGCAGGTGTAGACGTGGCAGCAACTGGCAAAACATAAATGGGTCATCAATGAGAGGTTTCCTCTTTGGATCCTGGATCATATCTTAGTTTACTGACATCTGTTTGTTGAGTAATGGGAGCCAAGACCTGCCTGCCACTCGGGTGACCTAATGTCACAACAGGATGCCACACTACTGACACTTGTCTTGAATTGACTGTACCTATGGTCTACAAGGGAAAACCCAAATTGAAACAGACTAATGACTATGATGGTCACTTGATAACCATTAGGGAATCTTAAATGGGAGACTCCTGGGTACTTGACATTCCTCGGTTTCTTATAACTAAACGGCCGTAACTTTGAACAAAACTTTACTTTGCACCTCTTGTTAGGCTTCTTCAAAGTGTGGGTACCATTATTATTGATTTCGTTTCATCTTGTTGCTTCTGATGTTACTTCCGTTTCTTGGTACATGTGCATCTTTTTCCAAAGACTAGCCCTTCCTCTCCTTGACCTCCATCCGAGGTGTTTTGTCCGACTTGTCGGTGTGGCTGTCCTGGGGGATCCATAGGGTGTTGTGCATGTTGGTCAGTCGCAGATCCTCCACCCTATGATGGTCCGGAAACAGGTACCAAAAGTCTGTTGAGGGTCAAGACAACATAAGTGGGATGTACATGGTCACAACTCTTAAAGATCATCCCTGAAGAGATTTGCAAAACAGGCAGAACAATGACGACAAGTGTATAGAACTATAGCAGTTTCACACACATCTCCCAACAGTTTATTTATATGTCTTATAAAATTCAAGGCTGTTTTTCAACATTTAACACTGTTGTTTCTGTGTGTGTCTCCTGGGTTAAATACTTCACAGGGGTCTCTCTTTCAAGGTAGTCAGCTTTAGGAAGCCACAAGGGCCTCCACAAGAAAATCAGCGTTGAATGTAATGAAACTGCAATATCTTGGTGAGCCCAGTGGCTGCTCGACACCCTCCCTCCTCCAGGCTGTTTCCATCATCTACAACCGAGGGTGAATCGGCCAACTGACCCTAAGCTGCCTTCCCTCAAACAAGGGGGAGGTATTGGCAAACGGGCATTTCATTAATTTTGTGTCATTTGTTTACATTGTTGAGGTAGTTCTTTTGGCGGTTTCTGAGGCTGCGATTTAGCTTAGAACCAGCAGTGGTCTGTTTTTGGTTCACTGACTCTCTGGATGCTTCCCTGGTAGTGACAGATATAAATAAATTCATGTAATTTTATCGTAGTGCCATCTCTTCCTGTGCCTCTGTGAGGGGGGGGGGCCAGGTTCTGATTCATTGGCCTCAGTACAGTGCATCTAAAAAACTCTGACTGATAGTGTCAAACTACTAGGTGCCATCAGATAGTAGCTTCAGGTATCCACCAGGGCTCACCCAGAAATTACATTAAACGCTGATTTTTTATTAGCATTTACTACTAAAGATAGGAGGACAGTAAAAGCTTTGAAAAATTATTTCAAGCGCATATGGTTATTTTGTTAGCCGAGTTAAGCCAGTATACCAAGACTGCTGGTGAAACAAACACCATATTCAATTCATGGAGCATTTGGTCATTAATCTGGGTTTTTTATTGTAACCGGTAATCTATTTTGGGAAGTTTCATTGTATATTTTTATTTTATAAATAGTATATATAATTGTAATACAGTATATGTGTGTGTTTGTGCATTTAAGCATCTGTCTGTACATGTATACAGTATGGATTTTTCCCTTGTCTCTTCTCTCTCTCTCTCACTCCTATCTTGATATATCAAAGTATATTCTCTGAGAGATCTGCAAATTATACCTGCAATACTAAGACATGCAGATGTAGCAAATATGTTAGTACAGTAATGAGGAAAGTAAATCCTGTAATAGGAACTTCAATATTAGTCAATTTCCCCTATTAAAGTCAAATAATATCTAGTAATTTTTTCATTTGTGAACATTGCACCACTTGGAGAGAATGTCACAGTAACGCTGCTGAAACAAATAATCTGCACGCATGAAAGGAACTGAAAGTGAAGAGATGTGGGTCAGTCCTGGATGAAAGTGAAGAAATGTTAACCAGTGCAGGATTTATTC
This sequence comes from Procambarus virginalis, assembly GCA_020271785.1. Classification (NCBI taxonomy): domain Eukaryota; kingdom Metazoa; phylum Arthropoda; class Malacostraca; order Decapoda; family Cambaridae; genus Procambarus; species Procambarus virginalis. The sequence goes on from WNGS01004946.1 coordinate 39,612,215, forward strand.
AGGGCAGGTGGCACTTTAATTTTTTTCTTTCACATGTGGATTGAGTTATATATATTACGCAATTTTTCATGGGGCTTCCCCCAGTGAGGGGCAGGAAAATGACGTTTCATTATATTCAACGCTGTATTTTTTTAGAGGCCTGAAGGGTTGGGTAACGAGATGCACGGAGGGTCGGGTAACGAGATGCACGGAGGGTCGGGTAACGAGATGCACGGAGGGTCGGGTAACGAGATGCACGGAGGGTCGGGTAACGAGATGCTCGGAGGGTCGGGTAACGAGATGCATGGAGGGTCAGGTAACGAGATACACAGAGGGTCAGGAAATGGTAGGTCATGGCTAGAACCGATAATTTTCCAGTTAATACATGAACTTTTTCTGTGTATTATCACAAAATTTTAGTTGTTGCGGTTCTCGGCATGTCACAAAGTCCAAGTTGACGACAGGCTCCCTAAACATCACAAAGATAATGACGATATAAAAAAAAAGTTCCACTATGGGCTCACCATAGCCCGTGCTGCTTGGAACTTTTTTTTTTTTGTTCCGAGTAGCTGAATCTAAACAACAATGATGACTATCAAAAATACTAATTGGTGAATAAATTCCTCCACAGTTTTATCCAGTCATTTCCTGGTACGGGTGTGATGGGGAGTTTCGCCTTCATCAGCCAGAGGTTGTGGCCAACCTGTGGGGACAACGCAAGAGTAAACCAAATATGAACTATGAGAAACTATCAAGAGCGCTCAGGTACGATTCATGTCAATGGTTTATGAAGAGGTTTTGAGTGTTAACCCTTAATTGCTAAGTTAATTAAAAGTCCTACAATGTGGTGTGCATGAAACATAAAAATGCCCCATAAGTCGCATGGATGAGTCGTATATTGTGATTTGGATAAAAGATAATTATTGATAGTAATTACCTAAGTGTAGTTACAGGATGAGAGCTACGCTCGTGGTGTCCCGTCTTCCCAGCACTCTTTGTCATATAATGCTTTGAAACTACTGACGGTCTTGGCCTCCACCACCTTCTCCCCTAACTTGTTCCAACCGTCTACCACTCAGTTTGCGAAAGTAATTTTCTTATATTTCTTCGGCATCTGTGTTTAGCTAGTTTATATCTATGACCTCTTGTTCTTAAAGTTCCGGGTCTCAGGAAATCTTCCCTATCGATTTTATCAATTCCTGTTATTATTTTGTATGTAGTGATCATATCACCTCTTTTTCTTCTGTCTTCTAGTTTTGGCATATTTAATGCCTCTAACCTCTCCTCGTAGCTCTTGCCCTTCAGTTCTGGGAGCCACTTAGTAGCATGTCTTTGCACCTTTTCCAGTTTGTTGATGTGCTTCTTAAGGTATGGGCACCACACAACCGCTGCATATTCTAGCTTTGGCCTAACAAAAGTCGTGAACAATTTCTTTAGTATATCGCCATCCATGTATTAAAAGCAATTCTGAAGTTAGAAAGCGTGGCATAGGCTCCTCGCAGAATATTCTTTATGTGGTCCTCAGGTGATAGTTTTCTATCTAGAACCACCCCTAGATCTCTTTCTTTATCAGAATTCTTTGATTGGCATTTCAAGCTACTGTTCAAAACTACCATAATCATAATATTTGCAAGATAGCCTCATTTTGACCAGACCACACACTAGAAGTATGCCTCGTATGGGCCAATAGGCCTTCTGCAGCTCTTATTATTATTATTATTACTATCCCCTCTACTTTGCTCCTTCTCTTGCCTATTTATTGCCCGTCTCTACTCCCTCATCACAATCGACTTGAGAATGGTCCAGAACGGACTGAAACGTCGTCGTCTCTTCACCTTCTAGTGTGTGGTCTGGTCAACATACTTTAGCCACGTTATTGTGACTCATCGCCTGCTTAAGGGTAGCCTCATTTTCATTGGTCTGTTGGAGATGTATTGTTTGATATATTTCCTGTGTAGTTTAAATGATTTCTTTTCTGTGAGGAGCCCCATTGGCTCCCTGAAGTTATCCAAACGGACATGTGCCATATTAGTTTGGTGTCATCAGTTCCTGGAGTTCTGTGCCCACCGGAGACCAGAGCTAGAACCTGGTCCACTCAGAGAGGTGCAGGGAGCAATGGGCATATGAGCACTCAACATTTGGTTTAAATCATTTATATATACTCTAAATGTCTTTCCCATTGACCAGGGAAAGCACCCAGAAAGGTAGGCAAAACAATACAAGCCCTTTACTGGTGAAAATTGCAACCTATGTCCGAATAGAGCCAAAGCACTTCCCCCAGAAGAAAACAAACAAGCAAATCGACATCCAACTAGCATGTCCGCTCGTTAGTGCCCCCCCCCCCTGAGAGGGGAAGGGTGGGGCCAGCTCAGGCGAGCCGGTCGCTCACCCCCAGTTCATTGACTGATGTGCCGTTGTCAACAAGTCTCCCCTGGCCTCGATTTATTGACTGGCTTTGGCATGTGTGGCTTTGCCAGCTTTGTGTGGTATGGTGGCCAGGTGTTCTTTGGTACACTGTGCTGCATGTGCCTAGAGTTTCCTTCCCTAGGTGTCCGGTAAGTACTTGGCTTGGTACTTAGGTCCAGTAAGGTGCCCGGTAAGGCTTTGTTGCTTGGCGTTGTTTTCACCCTTGGGGTGTCTGAGGTTTTGGGCTTCCTGCCTTGCCCCGGATAGGGAGTGGGTATTTGCTGTGTGGGGCGCACTGCGGCTGGCGTCGCCTGCATACAGCAGCGGCCGACGATTCTCTCTGCCGACCGGTTTTGTTTGTGTGTTGCTTTGTCTGCTTTTGTTTTGATTTGTTTTGGGTATATTTACTTCCTTTTGGCAGAGGTGGTCTGCCTAGCTTCCCCATTAGGTCAGCATAGATTGTGTTGGTGGTGATCCTCTGTTGCCCCAAGGTTTCTCTGCGACTTTTGGTTCTCACTTTACCTCCAACAGACAGGACTTACCAGCTTAGTTAGTCCCAGTGCCTGGGCTTTCTGTAAGGCTAACATACCCTACAGGCCCTGGAAAACCCTGTTGGGCTTGGGGGGTACCATGGTTGCGTCTTTCGAGCTGTGTAATGCTGAAGGTTGTTCGTTGCCTCGGCTTTGCAGTGAAGTTCACCTGTTCTGCCTCTGTCTTGCTGCTTGTTGGGTTGGTGACACCTATGGCCCGAGTCTTGCGGGATTTGTTCTCCGCTTGTCATTCATTTACCCATTCCTTGTCTGAGGATGTTAGGGGTCAGGCAGCGGCTTCGTTGTGCACTAAGTTTTCTTTGCAACGAGCCTGGTTGGTTGCCCAGTTGGTAGCCCTGTAGCTGCTCCACTGGGGTTTTTGGGATCAGGTTTTTGTTGCATTGGTTTTTTTCAACCATGGTTCAGTCCATGCCCTAGCTTTCTTCTCAAGTGAGGGTGGTTCTCCCTGCTCCTCCATTCCCCTCGCCCTGCTTCCGGCTTCCAAACTTCTGAGGGTTTAGGGGTTCGGGGCAGGGTTTTTCATTTTGGATACGGTTCTGGTAGCTTTGGGGATTGCCCCTTCTATTTCGGGGATGGAGGTTGAGCCAGATTTCCCTTTCGAGACTTTAGAGTCGGCGCAGCAGGCTCCTTTCCTTGAAGCTTTTTCCTGGGACTCTGTCTTTTCTTCAAGGGTGGTGGGTGGGGATGAAGGTTCTGCCCCAGGGCCTGTATCAGGGTTCCCGGGGCTAAGGGGGAAATTCACTAGTTGCCTCAGCTTGGGCCTTTGTGCCTTCTTGGCTGGTGTTGTTGCAGTGGGGTGAAGGTTTTCGTCGTGGAAGGCACCATGGCGCCTTCCCCTCCCTGCGCTCAATTGTTCACGGACGCCTCATCTCTTGGCTGGGGCTTTGTGACCAGTGCTCAACAGGCCAGCCAGGGTCATTGGGCTCACAGCTTGGTGCAAGAGTTTGCAACTATGTGGCTGGTGTTGCAGTGGATTCAGCTTCCGCTGTAGCTTTCTTATCCTGCTCCATTCAGATTGCACCCTTGTGGTTCATTGTCTCAACCATGGGGTCTCTGCAGTCCGTGGCTCCTTGGAGCTGGTAGCTTCGTGTAGCTCTTCTGCCGAGTTCTTGGGGTTCAGATCTCTACTCCATTGCTATTCAAGTAGTGTCAATTTCCTAGCAGACAGTCTGTCGCTTTTCGTTCCCCTTTCCACGGAGTGGACAGTCGATACTGCCTTCTTTCTTTGACTTTGTCAGACATTCAGGCACCCAGAGGTGGACCTCTTTGCGTCGGCATGGTCTCGGTGTCACCCTACATACATGGCACCATTTCCCCAAATGCGAAGTCTTCCTGATAGACACTTTCTGGCAGGACTGGTTGACATGGGGGTTCCTGTACCTTTATTTTCTGTCCAGCTGTTGCTTTGGGTTTTGGCTCAGCTCGAATCCTATCAAGGGAAGGTGCCTCTCCTGGCCCCATGGTGGCCAGCCCAGCCGTGGTTTTAGACGCTGCTTGCTCGGTGTCTGAACCCAGGAGTCTTTCCACGGCTCTGCCTCTTTCAGTAGGTGAGGTAGTGAGGTACTTTGCTGGTCAGTGAGGTACCTTGCTGGTTTAACTTACTCTTCTGCTCTTCGCATCTGGTTTTCAGATGCGCATGTATTGCCATTTGTATTCTTTGTCTCGGCGACAGTATGAAGTCTCCCGGCAGTCTTTCCACTGTTTCTTTTCCATTTGAGGGTGTTGTCAGTGTCTATGGAGGTGGTTTTGACCTTGGCTCTTTTTGGACCAGCATCTCATGCCGAATACCGTCGCTTCTCATCGTGCAGCGTTGGCGGAGCTGCTCCACCTTGCATTCAGGGTGGATGTCTCTTCTGCCTTGTTCCGCAAGCTCTCCCATACAATTTTTCACCTTGTTTTCTGAATGCCTTGTTTTTGTTGGCTTCGGCCTCGGGGGGTCAGGTTGGGGAGCTCCGTGCTCTTCTCTGGCACAAGGGGTCCTGCTCCTTTGGTCCTGGAACTCGTTTTGTTAGTTTGCAGCCCTCTTCATTTTTCTGGCGAAGAATGAGTTGGCTGGCTTCTGGAGGAGTCTTTGGGTTGTTGATGCTTGGTTGGTTCAGCCTGAGGTGCATCTTGTCTTGTCTGATGGCGGCTATCCATTGCTACCTGCAAGCCACTGCTTTGGTGCCGGGGCACATGCTCTGGGTTATTCCAGTTTCCCTGGTTCCTTGTTCCAGGGCTCGTGTCTCTCAGGTTGTCTGTAGGGTTCTGAAGTCTAGCCAGCCTGTAGTCTACCCTTGTGTCCATGATGTGCATAAGTATGTTGCTCTGGCTGCTGCTTTTGGTACTATGTCTTGGGTCAACATTTGGGCTTGGGGGTTTCGGAGATGGAACAGGGTCTTGGCCGCCGGGTATCTTGTGACTGTTCCAGACCCTCTCGGGTTTTGTGTTGCTTTGGGCCGTCTGCCACGGCCTGTTGTCTCGGGTTCGTCTTGAGACCTGCGGTGCTGCTACCTCCCAGGTAAGCCCCTCTTTTACCTACCTATTGGTAGTTAGCTTCAGGGAGTTGACGGGGCTCCTCGCAGAAAACCAGCATTGAATGTAATAAAATGCCATTTACAGGGATGCTCCCTGATACCCTCCCTCCCTCTGGTCAGTAATTTTAATCATTCTACGAACTGGGGGGTGAGTTGCTGGCTCGCTAACAAGCGGACGCGCTAGTTGGATTTCGATTTGGTAGTTTGTTTTCTTTTGGGCGGGAGTGCTTTGGCTCTTTTCGGACGTAGGTTGCAATTTTCACTAATAGAGAACTTTTATTGTTTACCCTACTTTTCTGGGTGCTTTTCCTGGTCGATGGCAGAAATGACACTCTAAACGTAGAGTACTCATATGGCCATTGCTCCCTGCATGCCTCACTGAGTGGACCAGGTTTTGGCTCTGGTTTTGGTAGGCACAGAACTCCAGGGACTGATGACACCAAAATAATATGGGACATGTCAGTTTGGATAGCTTCAGGGAGCCTCCGGGATTCGCCCAGAAAATGGCGTTTCATTAAATTCAACAATTTTTTTTTTGGGGGGAGGGAGCCCCAGTGGCTTCCTGAAGGTGCTTCACTGATTCAGTGCCATGCTACTACGTACCATTAGTTGTGGAATTTTTATTGGCCTACCAGGGACCATGACCCATAACCTGGACCTTCAGAGAGGCAAAGGGAGCAGTGCACTATGAAAACCTTTTATGTAAACTTTAACTTTGTGCCACCACCAACGGAAGACACCCAGAAAGTCAGCGAAGCAAAACAGACCACTGCTTAGTTAGAACTGAGACTGCAATTTAAAAACTGCCAAAAGAACTTTCCCAACAATGTCAAGAAAATATTGAATATTTGTGAAACTAGCACAAGCTAGTTTGCCCTACCTTAACCTCTGGTTTGGGAAGAGGGAGGCAGGCAGGCCAGGTCAGCCATCCGCTCCACCACTAGTTCTTGTACTAATATACAGAACTGGTGCCTAGTCACCTGCTAAAGTCGCTCGGGCTCCGTTTTCCTGGTGTGGTGTTTGCTCTCGGGGCTGTTCTTGTATGCGTTTGTGTAGCATGAGCCGGGAGTTTAGTGTGGAAGTTACATGTGCTCAGAGCTCCCTTCCCTGTGTGCTCCATAAGTGCTACCTGTTGGTTATCTTTCCTGGTATGTTTGGGATACACTTCCTTTGGGGGGGTGGGTCTCCTCGCTTGTGGTGGCCATCGACCTAAACAAAAGCCAATTGTCTTGAACTGTCTTTCCTCGGGTTGCGAGTGTTTATTCTTGTTGGGGGCCACTGTGGTTTGGGAGACTTACCCAGCACAATTACGACACACTCGTGACATACCCGGGTGACCAGGAGACTTCTGACATGGATGAAAAATTTTCTAACTGATAGACAGATGAGAGCAGTAATCTGAGGCAATGTATCTGACTGGAAAAATATTATTAGTGGAGTACCACAGGGTTCAGTTCTTGCACCAGTAATGTTCGTCATCTACATAAACGATCTACCAGAAAGAATACAGAATTAAATGAACATGTTTGCAGATGATACAAAGATACTGGGGAAGATAGAAGATGCAGACAATTGTAATTCATATAGATAAAATAAGTGTTTGAAGCATCAAGTGGCAAATGGAATTCAATGTGAATAAATGCAATGTTATGGAATGTAAAATTGGAGAAAATTGACCACACATAGCTTACAAATTATGTGTAGAGGAATTGCAGAACTCTAATAAAGAATGAGACCTAGGGTGGGTGTTGGATAGTAAGCTATCACCAGAGGAACACACACAGAACATTGTGAGAGGAGCATATGAATCGCTTNAAATATGCATCATATACAATAAAAAAAATAAAACTGCATTGGAATACAGTATATTGAACAAATAATTGAAAATATATTTGTGGCAACACCTGGTGCTTGAATGCCCGCGCGACTGTGTCTGGGCGTGTCACGCACGGGCGACCAGCCCTGATGACGTCACAGCACACCTTGTCCACGTCCCCACAGCCAAAGTAAGTGGAATTTGGTATTTATTTCACATAGACATGTTCAGGGAAGGGAATTTATCATTTTGCAAAGAAAAAAGAACTTTTGGGAACACTTAATTTCATGCGCACGGCGAATTCACAATAAACTCAGCGCATCACATTGGTTAAACTAACGAAACAAAGCTGCCAAAGAAACATAAGGAAATTCACTTTTGTAAACAGAGTGGTTGACGGTTGGAACAAATTAGGTGAGGTGGTGGTGGAGGCCAAAACCGTCAGTGATTTCAAAGCGTTTTATGACAGAGTGCTGGGAAGACGGGAAATCATGAGCGTAGCTCTCATCCTGTAACTACACTTAGGTAATTACCACACTGGTGGCGCTGGTGGCCGAGTGGACATCACGCTGTATACTTTGTCCTGTGGTCCAGGGTTCGATTCCCAGCGCTAGCGGAAACAGATGGGCATAGTTTCTTTCACAATGAAGCCCCTGTTACCTAGCAGTAAATAGGTACCTGGGAGTTAGAGAGCTGTTATGGGCTGCTTCCTGGGGGGGGAGGGGAATAAAAAAAGTTAGTATTTAGTAACAGTTGATTGATTGACAGTTGAGAGGTGGGCAGAAAGAGCAGAGCTCAACACCTGTAAGCACAACTAGGTGAATACACCAGCTAGCAGATGATGCCACCTCCCTCACCAAAATGGCTCCTCTCAACATATTCATTTCGCTGTTATTACACTAATACACACGCTATATATAAGTATCTACATTTGTGTTCAGCATGATGAACCTCTAAGCTGGTATGGTGAGTTCAGACAATAACAGATTGCCACACAGTCAACAGATGATGCTACCTTCCTCCCTCACCAAGATTACTCTTCCCACCATACTACACACAGTGCTAATTATTACCATAATCCTGCTATTATCAGAATCCTGGTCATTTTTATCACAGGGGTCTTCTTTAATACTATCATTGCCAAATAAGAGCAGTTACATATATATTTTGACATTTTTAAATGATGCTGTGGTCACAAGCTGAACAGCGGTGCTGTGAGCTCATACTGTGTGCACCAGCCTTGGTGGCTCACTCAGTACTGAGGCTCTCGCACCCGGGAATGTTACCCATGATTTTTTTTAAATGGCGTCTGTTTACTAAAGCCCTGAGGAAGTTGATGTGAATCCTGTCAGTCAGGGTCGTTGGTCTCCTCTCCTTCTTCAGGTGCACAGTACAGTTTGGGAGTTTGCTGTCATGTAGCAGGCACTGCAGAAAGTTTGGCTTCCTCCAGACTCTGTAGTCCAGCTCTATTCGCACTGTTTCCTCGTGGTTTTTGATTCGACCATGACTTAGGGAGGGTTTGCCTCAGTCTCTGCCTCTTTGGAGCTGGACTCTGCATTTAACTCGTCCGCTTGGTTTTCGGGGTTCGCTTCTCCATGCCAATCCAATCCAAGGCGTGTCCAACAGTCTGTACCAGTCTGTTCATCAATTCAGCTTTCTTTCTTTGGCTTTGTGGGGTATTCAGACACTCAGACATGGGATTCTTTGTGTCGGCATAGACTCTGTGCTTTCCTCTGCATGTGGAAAGCACCGATCTTCCTGATCCTTCCAAAGATCCAAAGGCCTTCCTGATCGTAAGGCCCTTGCAGTATATGCTTTTCAGCTAAACTGGTTAAGATTGGGGGAGATCCATATACCTCTTCCCTGGTCCAGCTCCTGCTCTGGGCCCTGGTACAATTGGATTCCTTCAGGGGACGGTGTTCCTTCTGGCTCCTTGGTGGTAGGCTCAGCCTTGGTTTCAGGCGCTGCTTGCTCGGTGCCCGAACCCAGGCGTTTTTCCCATGCTTCTGCCTCTATCGGAGGCCCAGTGACATACTTTACTGGTTCAGCCTTCTAGTTTGTTCCTCACATCTGCAGTTTTTGATGTGTGTTTATCACCATCTCTGTTGATCAGGTGGCCAAGTTGATGGTGTCCCATCTGCAGTCTTCTTGGAAGCACCAGTATGATGTGTCAAGGCATTCATTTCACTCCCTTCGTTATTGTTCTTCGGTGTCTGAGCATGTGGTTCTCTACTTTCTGTCTTGGGTTTTTTCTTAATCAGCATCATTTGCCAAATAGTCACCTCATATTATGCAGCATTGGCAGAGCCTCTCCAGTTGTATTTGGGTTCAATACTACCTCAGCTCTGTTTTGCAAGCTGTCTCGTTCATCATTTCATCTCTGGCCTGTTCATGTGCTTCCTGAGTCTGCTTGGTCTCTCGACAGTGTTCTTTTCTGTTGTACACTCATTTTACAGTGTCCCCTTCAGTCTAGGATTGTTTTCTAAAGGCATTGTTCTTGGTTTCTCTTGTCTCCATTTGTCAGGTNTCTGCGTGAGCCAGGAGTTTAGTGTGCTTGAAGCTGCATGTGCTTCTGGTTATCTCCGTGTGCCCCTCCCCATTGCTGCCCTTGCACTGCCAGGGTTATCTTGCCCAGAGTGTTCAGGTATCATCCCATAGAGGTCCTCTTCACTTGTGGTGGCTCTCACCCTGGGTGAGTCAGTGGTCTTTGGCTTCTTGTCTTTCCTCTGTTAGGGAATGACATATTCCTGGCGAGGAGCACCGGTGTCACGAGCTTCACTCGGTGCAGCAAGCTCCTGGTGAGGAGCATGGGGTCACAAGCTGCACTAAGTGCCCCAAGGCAGGTCTTCACAATAGCAAAATTTTGGCTGGCTGACTTACTATTATCCATTATTTTTCGAGAGCCTTTACAGTTATATAGGTCTGGCGTAGCATCCTAGTGTCTGGGCTTCCTGTAGGGTTACTCTCCCTTGCAGGCCCTGGAAATCCCCTGCAGGTTCAATGATCCCCTAGATATTCCCCCAACCCATTCTCACTTTGTGTTATTTGAGGGTTGCACTTGATCCGTGCCACATGCCGATGTTCATTACTTCTGCCTCTGCCATACTGCCTGTTGAGTCGGTGACACCTTCAGTTCCGAGTCGTATGGGAGTTGTTCCCATCACGTTGTTCTTCTTTCTGACCCTCCTGATGAGGATAGGGCTTAACAGGCAGTGACTGCTTTGCTACTTTGGTTTTCAGTGTTGCAGTGGAGAAAGCCCAGCCCAGTTAGATGTCATTGAGCTGTCCTATTTGATGTTTACAGACCTGGATTTGGAGGTGCTGATTAACTCGACCTTGACTCCATCTGCACCTCCTCTTCCTTTCCCCTCAAGCGTGGTTTACCCCTTCCTCTGTTCCTCTCCCGTCTGCTAGGCTTCCAGCCCCAAAGTGTCTTGAGTGTTTCTGGTTCGGGGCAGTATTTAGCTCTGGATGGGCCTTGGTCAGCTTTTGGGTTTGCCTCTTATAATTCAGGTGCAGAAACAGTTGAGCCTACTGGTCCTGCCAAGGTGTCTGGATATTCCTTTACTCAACCAGCCTCTTCTTCCTTTGAAGATTCTCCTTTGGACTCCACTTTTCTGTTAGCAGTGAGTGAGGATGCTGGCTCTGCCCTGGATGCCCTGGGGTCCTTAAGGGTGGCTTCCATGGCTTGGGAGAGTCAGATATGGGCTTTGGGTCCCTTTCGACTCTAAGTGGTTCCTTGTACCCTCTGCAGAGAGTTTTGTTGCAAGGGGAGTGGTTCCTCATGCAGTTGTGTGAGAGCCTCACCTTTGCCATTCTGGTATATTCTCTGAGCAGGGTTTGGCTTCAGAGGCTGTTTCGGTTTCTCTGGGGGCAACTACTTTCACTGCTATCACAATTGCATAGTGGAGGCTCCCTTGGTTCATTGCTGGTTGTTACATCACCAGTTGTCTCTTCTGGCCTTAACCCTTGAGAGCTGCTTGGTGTTATAGCCTACAACATCACTAAGCACAAACAAACAAAAATGAAAAATTTGTTTTCTTCTAAGGATGTTAAACTGTATTCCTTGATCACAGGAAAAATTATAAAAAAATTGTAGGCAACATATTTTGGCCACAATAGGGCGAGGAAATCATGCAAAATTGAGCCATTGATGGAGTAAGTGTCGGAAGCAGTCTGCTCCACCCGTGCTGTCAGGCGGGAGTTTGCCACAAAGATATTATTACCTAATTGTTTCAATGTCTGATTTTTTCCAGTAATATTATTCAATAGTATGTAGTGTGATATATTTATATAATAAAATGTGTGAACCATCGCTATACTCAAAAGTATGGTGTGCATAGTAGTGATTCAATTATGTTCATAAAACAATAAACAAATAGTTTGCTGTTACTACAGTATATACAGATATTATATATAAGTATCTATATGTTTTGTTCACCATAACTGCATATCTAGGCTAGTATGGTGTCCAAAGAACATAGTGGCCACCCTACACAGCATAAGTCACACACCAAGATAGATAAAATTGATAATATAGATAAAATACATAGATAACATAGATAAAATTGTTGACCTCGTGGAAGGTCTTACTACCATCGAGAATGTTTGCGACTACATCAGGATTGAAAAATACATAAAAGGGAAAGATTGACATTCGAGGATCACCCTGAACGGTGCCTAACAGATAGAAGAAGTACTAAGGAATGCTAGAAAATTACAGTGATGAGGTAGGGAAAGTATGGTCGTTATGACGAGATCTTTCAAAAGAAGACAGAGAAGCTGAAACTGAACCTCGCCGAGGCAAAACGTTTAAATGAGAGCAGGAATGAAGAAGAAATCGGTTCTTCTCTGGGGGGAGCTCTGTCGGCTCCCCGGAGCTATCCAGGCTGAATGGATATGTATAACTTTCTGGCATCAGTCAGTGCTTGGAGTTCTTGCCTACCGGGGACCACAAGCCTGGCTCCCCTTAGAGAGGCACGAGGAGCAATGCCCTATAGAACCCCTCCCCCCCTCTGTGGTTGGGAACATTCTATGTCTGCCATCGACCGGGACAGGCACCCAGAAAGGTAAGCGCCTCAAAACAAACCCCTATTCTAATGAAAATTATTGCTACCAAAAGCCGAACGAGTGGACAGAACTCCCCAAACAAAATTGTCAAACTGTCATCACGTCATGGCGCTGCCGTCTGCGCACCCCCCCCCCCCTCCCCGGAAAGGGGAAGGGGGAGCCCCAGACCATCCACGCCGGCGATCCGACCGTCAGTTCCTGGCTGATGCGATTACTGGCCGGTCGAGTGCCTCTGGCTCCGCTTTTGTTTCAGTTCTGTGCCTTGTGGTGTGGGCTGTCTCTGCCGGTGGGATGTGAGCCAGGAGTGAGATTCCATGGTACTCGGGCTGCATGCGCTTAGGGCTCTCTTCCCTAGGTGCCCTGTAAGTACTGCCCTTGGGGCTTAGGGCTACCTTCCACAAGTCACCTTGGGTTCTACCTCTGCTGTGTCCTTTACTGCTCGGTACTGGGCCGCCCTTGGAATCGGCTGGGGTTTTGTTGCCCTTGTTTGCCTCTGGGTAGGAAGTAGTTTTCGTCACTGGTAGGGGTGCGGGGTACTGCACAGCTAGTTTTCACCTATAACAGCTGTCGGCTCTGTTCCGCCTGGGTACATTGTCCTCTTGCGGAGTTTTTCTTTTGTTTTTGTTTTTGCCTGGTGGAGGGTTTGCCTTTATGGTCCACCCTGGCTGTTTTAGGGGTTTTTCTATATATGTTTTCTGTTTGGTGGTGCTCCCCGCTTGGCCCCCATGAGTGGACACGTCCCAGGGGTTCAGCTTTTAGAAGTTTGTTTGGTAGACTTGAGCGTCGGTCCGCAGTACCCTGCCTGGGCTCCCCTTAGCGTGTTACCAAGGCTAAGGGCCCTGGGAAACCCCACGGGAGCTCTGTGGTCCAATGGATGTGACCCCTGTGTCCCCCCTCGCGTCTTGCGAGTTTGAAGGTTGCTCTGTCCCCTTGTCTCGGGTGTGACCCTCACCTGTTTTGCCTCCGCCTTGCTGCCTGTTGGGTTGTTGGATTTTTGACCCAGAGTCATGTGACTTCGTACATGAGTCACATCTGTACATGCTCTCATTCACCCGGGACACTGGTCATGATAAGTGGGTACAGGCGGCTGCGGTGTTGCATGCTAGGTTTAGGTTGCTGCAACACTCCTGGTTAGTTGTGGCCCTGGATTCCCCAAGACTGCCCCATTTTAGTTGTTGGGGTCCAGACTTGGGAGTGGGGGTCGCTTCGGCTCTGGTTCCTTCTGCTCCTCTTAGTTCTTCCCCTTCTGTTGTGCATCCTTCCTCCCCTTGCTTCCGGTTCCGAGCCGTAGGCAGGTTTCGGGGTTGGAGCTGGGTCTGGTTGGGTTGAGACTCGGGGGTTTTCCTCTTTCGTGGTGGTGGCAGGGGCATTCGAGCCTGTTCCTCCAGCCGTGCCGTATGATGCCTGACCAGTGGGCTCCCTTCCTTGGAGTTTTTGCACGGCTGCCCCAGCTTTTCCTTGTAAAGCTGAGGCTTTGGGGGTACGGCTCGGCCCCGGGTCCTGCCGTTGAGGTTCCCGGGGTTGGGGAGGGGTTGCCTGTGGGACCTCGGCCTCGTTTTGCCCCACTTGGGTCTTTGTACCCTCGGTGTAGGGCTTGCAGTTCCTCAGAGTGGGGTTTTTCCTTCCCCGCTGCATTCATGTTGGTTTCGGGTCTACCCCTCCCTGGGTTCAGTTCTGTGACCCTTCAGGTCCGTTGGTCCCATCATTCCTGGGGGTGTGTTTCACTCCCCTTTTCCTACCCATTTTCATGCTTACGTCGCGATACTGTTCCCTTCGTATCATAGTCCCCTGCATGTCCCTTGCTCAGGGGGTGTCTTTTTGTCCATATGTACCTCCATGCATTTGTGCTTGCTTGTCGTGGTTCTCGTTGGTTCGCGGACCTCTTCGTACCTTCCAATATTATTGGAACAACTGTTGACTTCCGGTGAGGTTTCTCTTTTTCGGATTCATTGGTCCTCTTCCGTCTTTGTCTTCTTTCGATTTTGTTTCGCCTAATTTTGTTTTCACGTTGTCTCTCCTTCTAGTTTCGACATGCCTCGTATTCGTTACATACGCCTTGCTGGTGTATGTATGATATGTGTATGTACGATGTATGTGTGTACAATCTGTGTGTGTCTGATTGGTGTACTAGCCGCACCGCCTGGTAGATGGGTGGTGCGGTTTGTACCTCGCGTGCTGGGGCCGGGGTGTTTTCTGGGCGGTATACTCAGGTGTTCCGTGTCGTTTATCGTAGTTTTTCTACGGCTTCTCGCTCGTCTTCTTTCTCCAGTCATAGCCCTCTGGATGCTGGGGGTGTTCTGGATTTTATGTGTGGGGACGTCACTTTGTTCTTTTCCCTGCTTCCGGAGGTGGGGTGGCTCCATGTGGTGCCACCTCCACCTCTGTACTGCACCTCGTCTTCTGCTGGGCACGCACCTTTGGACATATTTCAACTTCGAATTCACGTTTTTGTTCAGGTAACAGTACATACAATACCTACAGGCTCTTATACGCATACCGTTCGGGCGAGCCACTAGCTGGTGCTGGTGTGTTACTCGGCCCAACTGTGTTGTGGCACTGTCATGTCTCTGGTCTGCAAATGAGATTGTATTGTCTGGTGACTCTGTTGGCCGGGTACTGGTTCTCGACTTTTGGTGGGGTACTTGCCTAGTTGTGCTTGCAAGGGTCGAGCTCTGGCTCTTTGGTCCTGGCTTTCAACTGTCGGTCGACGGGTGTGCAGTTTCCTGGGCCTACTGGGCTCTATCTTCTCTACAGTTGCATCTGTGTGGAGTCTGCCTCCACCACATCGCTTCCTAGTGCATTCCGTTCCTACCTCCTCTGACATTGATCAGGTTCTTTTTAATGTCTGTGGCTCGTTTAGGCACTCGACTTTCTCCTGTGTACTCTTGTGCATGTACCCCCCCTTGTTTACGCTGTCACTTCCCCACTTGACAGGGTTGCGTCGATGGCTAATAACAGGGTTGTTAGGTGTAGTGTGTTTTGCTTGGACACCTTGCGTGTGTTTTCTGTGACTTTACTTTGTCCGTGTATCTTGTCCTTCGTTGTACTGTGGGGCACTGCCCCGCATTTCAGTGCTTTTTGTTAGTTTTCGGCACCTGGGTGTTTTCCCTGTATTTGGACACTCCATCGTTCCTTCAGTCCGTGCTTTTGTGTCCTCCTTTCTTGCTTGGTCTCTGTTCTCTGGACACGCCTTCCTTTCCTATCTTCGGTGCCTGGCTGCACCCTGATATCCATGGTGTCCCTCTGTGTTTGTGCGACCTCCCACTCCACACTTTGTGGTTGATCATGTACATTGCATTCCCGGCTGCTACTTGGTCCGTATTCGATGTTTTTCCTTTGCCTATTTCCATTTTTTCCTCCTGTGCTACTCATGGCTGTGTATCATGGTCGGTGCTTATTGGCTATACTGATGTTGGGTGCTGGGGTGGGCCTCGGTCCATGTTCAGTTCCCTGTTTTTGAACTACCCCTTGTTCCTAGGCATGTAGGGCCTGACAGCTGGGTGGGCAGCGCTTCAGATTCGTAGTCCTGAGGTTCCGGGTTCAATCCCCGGTGGAGGCGGAGACAAATGGGCAAAATGTTTTTCACCCTGATGCCCTTGTTACTTAGCAGTAAATAGGTACCTGGGAGTTAGACAGCTGCTATGGGCTGCTTCCTGGGGGTGTGTTACAAAAAGGAGGCGTGGTCTAGGACCAGGCCGCGGGGATGCTAAGCCCCGAAATTTTCTCAAGATAACCTCAAGATGTACCCCAGTGTTCAGTTTTGGTGCCGAGTTACTTAATTTTTTCTTTGTATCTCACTGCAGGCTTCTGTGTTACACTGTTTGTGGGGGGTGGTGGACTTCTGGTTCACCAATCCTGCCCTACACCTTTTCTTGGGACGGGTAGCTGGGATTCCGGTCCTGGCTCCAGTTTTTCTTTGTTCCTTTTCCGGAACATGTGTTTTTGTTTTCCTGCAGTTCACGTCCTGTGTAGTTCCCCTCATGTATACCTTGGGGACGTGTGCATTCGGTTTTCCCTACTGGAGCTGGTTGCACTGCTCCTTTGGGTTGCGGGGGCCCTGTTTTGCTTCGCATCTCGCGCTTTCATTCGTGGTGCTCCTTTTCCTCGTTGGCCTCTGCCTGGGCCATGGCTCCTCAGGGTTTGGCCTTGTTGGTCCTTCAAGGGTCCTAGGGGAAAAGTTCCTCCCGGACGAGGCGTGTCTACTCGCCCGGGTTGGTTCCTTTTCAGCTTACTGGGGGTTGGGTTCCAGGTTTCCCTGGCGGCCATTCCTTCTGGTTCCTGCCTTGGCAAGATCTGCTGCTTTCCTCGGTTCCGGTCCTGTGGGTCTTCCCGCTACTCCGTTTCTTTTTGCTGATCAGTCCAGCCCTGTTCAGGGCTGGTTCGTTCTTCCCCTTGAGTCTTCGTGTCTCGGGGTTTTGTCTCTAGTTTCTCGTCGCTGGTGTGGGCACTGGTGGCTTCGTTGTTGGTCTCCCACCTGCGTGCTTCATCTTGGCGGCAGTGTGTAGTTCCTGGCAGTCCTTCCAGTTGTCGTATCACTGCGAAGGGTCCTTCGGTCTCTGATAGGGTTGTTTTGTCTTTCCCTTCAGGGTTGTTCCAGGTCCGTCGTCTGATACCATGTACTGTCGCCTCGTCTTTGGTGGCGCTGGTGGAGCCGCTCTAACTTGCATTCGGTGTTGCTGTTCCTTCTGTTCCGTTTCGCTTGCTGTCTTGGGCATTGTTTCACCTCCGGCCTGCTCTTGCATTTCCAGTGCCATCCGGGTCGTTGGCCCGGATAGTCTATTTTCTTTCTCCTCCTCGTTTTGGTCCTTGGGTTGCTGCTTGGCTGGTCAGGTCGGGGGGGCTTCCTTTTGTTGTTCGGTTGCGGTTCTTTACTGTTCCCTACGTGTCTTGGCCTCTGGGGTCGTAGACGCATTTTGGTTTGACCAGGTTCCCTTCCTTCCCTCATTCCTGTTCTGGGGTTCGGGTCTGCGGGGTTGTCTGCAGGGTCTTTTCGTTTTGTCTGTGGTCTTGTTTTTTTAGGTTAGGGCACGTGGCATCTGCCTCCCAGATCCTTCCCTCTTTTCCTTATCTGTGGTGAGGTAGCTCCGGGGAGCCGACGGGGCTCCCACCCAGAAAACAGCGTTGAATGTAATGAACGCTATTTTCTAGGCGAGTCCCGAGGCTCCTCGGCATCTCTCCCTCCCTCCCTCCC
>WNGS01004946.1:39650040-39663372 GCA_020271785.1 Procambarus virginalis
CCTAGGTGCCCTGTAAGTACTGCCCTTGGGCCTAGGGTCATCTTCCACAAGTCGTCTTGGGACCTACCTCCACTTTGTCTTACGCTGTTTGGTGATTGACCATCCTTGGAGTCAGCTGGGGTTTGAGTGTTCTCCTGTTTATCTCTGGGTAGAGGGTAGTTTTCATCACTGATAGGGGCACAGGGTACTGTGCTGCTAGTTATAACCTCACATAGCGGCCGGCTCTGTTATGCCTGGGTACGTTGTCCTCTTCCGAGGTTTTTCTTTTTGTTTTGCTACCTGGCGAGGGACCTGCCTCTTGCTTAGTCAGACCCTATTATTACTTGATGGTCCTCCGCTAGGCCCCCCTGCAAGTGTACACATCCTGGGGGTTCAGTTTTAGCCGTTTGGTAGTTTTGAGCACCGGCTAGCAGTACCTCTGCCTGGACTTCCCTTAGCAGAATACTGCGACTAAGAGCCCTGGGAAACCCCACAGGGGCACCGTGGTTTGATGGATGTGACCCCTGGGTTTCCTCTCACTTCGTGTGAGTTGGAAGGTTACTCTGTCCCCATGTCTCAGGGTGACAATCACCAGTTGTGCCTCCGCCATGCTGCCTGTTGGGTCGGTGACACTTTCGACCCGAAGTCGTATGAGTTTTATTGCTTGTACGTACTCCAGTTCACCCAATCTACTGATAATCATATGCGGGGTGCAGGCAGCTTCAGCGTTGCATGCTAGGTTCAGGTTGCTGCAACGCGAGAGGTTGGTTGCTTCCACGGATGCCCCAAGACTGCCACGCTTTGGCTATAGGGACCCGGACTTGGGGGGGTGTTAGTCACCTTGGCTGTGGTTCCATCCACACCCCCTAGTCTTTCCCCTTCTGTTGTGCGTCCTGGTCCTTACCCCTTGCTTCTGGCCCCGAAGCGTCAGAGAGTTTCGGGGTCGGAGCAAGGTTTACTTGGTGTTGAGATTCGGGCAGTTTCGGGGGAGTCCTCTTCCAAGGTGGCGGCGGAGGCATTCAAGCCTGGTCCTCCAGCCAAAGCTTCAGGGTCTGACCAGTGGGCCCCCTTTGTTCCTGCCTTCTCTTTAGTGGCGGGGGGATTGGGGGTTTGGAGGACGGCATGGCTCCGGGTCCTCAGGGTGAGATTCCCAAGGCGGGGCAGGGGTTGACTTTAGGGGCCTTGGGCCCCGTTGGACCCCACTTGGATTTTTGTACCTCAGAGCGGGGCTTGGTGTTTAAAGGATAGGGATTCTCGTATTCTCCCTCCTCGTACGAATTGGATTAGGAGTCTACCCCTCCCCAGGTTTGGTTCCATGATCCCATGGTTTTGTCAGTTCTGTCTTTATGGAGGTTTTTGGCCTCTCACATCCCGCCCCCATGTAGTGCTGGAGGCCATAGCATCTAACCTCCTGCTCGACCTGGATTATGCCTTCGTAATAGATCTGAATTCTTTTGTGTATAGATCATCGTGCCCTTACTGGGTTTGTTATAAGGTTCCAGTCTTCCTTGTTGGCAGACAGCCCCTATATTGGAGACTTGGCATGCGTTCTATTGGTCCTGCACGCTTGAAGGGCGGGAAGCTATGTAGTGGTGTAGGTTTTCCTTGGGGGGGGGGGGGCAATTTTGAGCATGTCAATGCATGCTTGTTTGCCCCTTGCCCTTTCTCGGGATGTTGGTGTGGTGTAGCTTCATGTGTAGGTTCCTTTCCTTTTGGCTGCATTGGTCGCGGAGGACTTGTGCGCATGTGGCCTCTTGGCTTCGGCCTTGTGTTTCTTTTCCCTGCTCGAGCTGTCCTCGCATGTCCTCCCTGCTCGAGCTGTCCTCGCATGTCCTCCCTGCTCGAGCTGTCCTCGCATGTCCTCCCTGCTCGAGCTGTCCTCGCATGTCCTCCCTGCTCGAGCTGTCCTCGCATGTCCTCCCTGCTCGAGCTGTCCTCGCACGTCCTCCCTGCTC
This sequence comes from Procambarus virginalis, assembly GCA_020271785.1. Lineage (NCBI taxonomy): Eukaryota > Metazoa > Arthropoda > Malacostraca > Decapoda > Cambaridae > Procambarus > Procambarus virginalis. The sequence continues at coordinate 39,651,975 of WNGS01004946.1, forward strand.
GAGCTGTCCTCGCACGTCCTCCCTGCTCGAGCTGTCCTCGCACGTCCTCCCTGCTCGAGCTGTCCTCGCACGTCAGCACGCGGTGCTGGTTTCTTCTTTGGAATCTGCTTGGCCCTGGCTCTTAGGTTGTCTTCGTCCTTTTGCCCGTTGCTGTTTGCAGAGTCTGCAGTTGTGCAGGATCTGCAGGCAGCTTCTTCTACTTGTCGTCCTATGTCGGACTTGTTGGTTCTCCGGGGGGGCTTGTGGGGGCCTTCCTGGAGGGGTCGTGCAAGGGCTCGGGTTTCCTCCCATCGTGGTAGGCCAGTGGTTCCAGATTCAGTGCTGGCAGTCTTTGGAACCGTCTGTTTCTAGTCTGTGCGGTGATCAGTCTGTGCCGCTACCTTGGTTCTTGTAAGAGACGTCAGCCCTTTCGCGGTTCATCCAATTGATGGCCAATGGGGGGGGGAGGCTCACCCTGTTTGCTCACGCCTGGACCCACAATTTGTGGGCTTTTCGGGTCATTTTGTGCAGCCTGCAATGGTGTTAGGTGACCCCCCCTCCTTCGGGGGGATCGGGGTTGCCAGGGCAATGGTGCAACCCATTCTCGCACTTGCTTACAGTCAATATTGGCTTATTTAATAAGTGCGCATGTGACATACTAATTGATTGTGAATATTTTAGTTTACCTTGAAAAGCTTCATAGAAAACACCAACCTCACCTAACCTTCTTAGTATGTTAAGATAAGCATTTTATTGCTTCTTATTTACAATTATTACTTAACCTATCAACGGTATAGGTTAGGTAATAATTGTAATTAAACTGATTAACTAATTGATTTACAATCAATTACAATATAGTATGTCACATATGCACTTATTAAATAAGCCAATATTGACTATAAGCAAGTGCGAGAACGGGTTGCAACGGTGAGATAGTTCCTCACTGATAGTTCTTCTCCTGCGCTCTGTCAGGTCATCTCAGGGTGGGTTCGCTTGGGCATGGTCGAAACGACCTCGTCCCTCAGATGGGTTTCCCGCCTGTTTCTGGTTCCGAAATGGGACTGCACAGACCTCAGGTTCATTCTGGACTTGTCCCGTCTGAACCTTTGAGTTTATTGCCCCTCCATTCGGATGACTACTCTGTCCCAGGTCTGTCTTCTGTTGGAACCGGACTCTTGGATGGTGTCCCTAGACCTCAGCGACGCATATTGGCACATCCCAATTCATCCTCGGATGAATTGGGATGTGCCAATATGGGATTCATCCGAAGTTTGAGATTGGCTCGGTTTGTTGTGGGACTTCAGGTTTACCGCTTTCGTTGCCTTCCATTCGGCTTGAATCTGGCTAGATTCAAAGCCGAATCATTCGGCTTCCTTGTCTCTCTGTCCAGATGCTCTGCTTCACTGTGTTCTCGCCTTCGCCTGTTTTTGAGGGGCTCCCGGGTCACGCGACGGTTGCTAGAGAGTTTGTGCGGGAATCTGAATTTTGCCAGTACAGTATCAGGTTCTTGCCTCCTCCTAGCTGCCAGGCAGCTTTTTATTTTGTGCATGGAAATGCCAGCTATTTTTTCATACTGAGATGCTAGAATAGAAGAGTGTATTCTCCATTCTTAGCATTGTTTGTTGGGAAAACATTGATAGTTCCTCACTGCAATTTTTATAAAAGTGCCCAAGGGTTCAACTTGTACCCGATTTCCTCATTTCCCGAAAAACTCTGCTTCAGGCAGCCATCCTTCTTGCTCCTCTTATTCCATACCTGGAACATATGTTGGACAAAGGAGTGGGTGAAATCTCTGCTTATCCCTGTTGTGAAGAATGGCTTGAGTAAGATGAGGATGGTTCTCAATGTTTAGGGACCAACACCCATATTTCTTGCCCTGCTTTCTGCAAGAACACCCTATTGGTTGTCTGTTAGGCTCTTTTACCAGCTTTTATGTTTCTTTCATCTCCAAGATGCTTATTGGTATATTCTAAATTCTTTCAGATTTCAGAGATTTCTTGAAGTGTTGAGCTAAAGACTGGTTACCACTTGGGACTCTTCTCTATTGGCTCAACCTGGCTCCCCAGGATGTTATTTCAGGCACACCAAGGTAGTGCTTTGTACGCTTTAGCCCAAGAGCTTTAAAGTTCTGAAGTACCTTGACCAATGGCTCATATGCATACCTGGCGGCCAACAATATTTGCTGACCAGGGATTGTGCATTGGACACAAATTGCGCAACAGGGCTTGTTGGTCAGGATTCATGCATTGGACACCCAGTAGTCGACCGTGTTTGCTGGCTAAGAGTTGTGCGTTGGCAGTACTGTACTGTGGAAGTTCAACTTTCTCAGTTCAATCTTCCTACCTCAGGTCACAATAGTCCAATTTGTACCTCACATAGTGAAAATGAAGTATTATGATCTTGCTGGAAGTTCCACCAATATAAGCAAATAGACAGAAGTGCTCCGAGAATTAATGTCAATGTCCAAAGGGAGTCTAAAGGTATGGTATAGAAATGCTAACGGAATTACAAACAAAGCAGAGGAAGTAAAATAAATGATTAGTGAAAAAATTAAGATGCTTCAAGGCAAATGGAATATCACCTGCATGGTAGATCCCCGTTACCACTCTTGGTTCAGTGAACTGATCAGGTTTCTAGGATTTCTTGCTCAGACATAACCATCACTCCCTCTATTCTTGAAGTTCACTTCATCATCAGTTTCTGATTGCAAACATTTGAGGTTCAATTTATTGAAGGCCTCCTTCCTAATTGCTCAAGCGGTTTACTGATGCATCTCTCTGATTGGAACCGAATCTCTTGCCTTTGTCACTCAGGTTATGGGCAATCTCTTCAGAAGCTGGCTTTATATATATTCAAGAGCTGGTAGCAATTTAGTTGGTGCTGATGCCTGTAGGAATGCTTTATATAGGCATAGATGCAGTATGCAATACTTGATATAGGATCACATGTAGCATATGATACGTGATATAGAATTATCTCAGCCTGCATCCTAGGCTAGTGGTATATTGATGTAAAATGCAAAAAAAAAAAAATCATCTTCCTACTGTCACTGTTCTCATTTGATTAGTTGATATAAGATCTTCAGCTATTCACCATTAACCACTTAACTGCGGAACGCCCCTGCAGGTGCTCGACAGGGGGTGCACAATGCGCCTCCCGGTATTTTTATTTTTCACGTTCCATTCAAAACAAGCGAACAGTGACGGGGGTACGAAATGGATGCCTGGGGGCCCCAGTGATCGTCGGCCATCTTGAAAAAAATTCCCAGCATGCCCCACGGCCGTGGGGAGCCTCGGTTTCAAAGCAGCAACCATGTCTGACGCATCATCTACGGGCTCCCGCTCCACGGTCACCCACAGTCATGGAAAACGACTCTCTGAGGAAGAGATACGCGACATTTTGTATGGTGATGGTGCTATGGATGATGACTTAGACAATGATCCAGAGAAAGACCTTACACAGAGGTCTGATACAAGTGAGGGAGAGACTGAGGTGGATGATGTCGAGAGCGTGTACTGTACATGCGCCTCACCCGGCCTGCCTCGCCGCCCTGGGTCAACACAGTTATCATCACCAGTACCATGTATGTCCCCAGATGCAAGTTTATTCAGTGATAGTACATGTGATGAATCTTTCTTGGGCTTCAGTGACATAGGCTCCGATACAAGTACAGTAGTTTGGACGACCCGAGTACGAGCAGCGAAGGTGTTACCAGGCGGGGTTTTGCTGCCTCGGCAACACATCGCGGCAGGCGGCAGCGTGTCTCACAGCAACAGGATAATGACGATAGTGGTCCCTCTACATCAGGTGTTCGTGGTAGGCCTACGATACGTAGATCAGCCTCATCTCCTACCATACCCTCACACAGCTCCAGCACCAGACGACGTAGCCGTGTTTTTGGTGCTTGTGGTGGTGTTGGCCGTATTTGCGCCAAAACCAAACCCCTGGGTGTACTTGTGTGGGAGGATTGTGCCACATTTGTTCCACAAATACCAATGTATGATGCTACCAATGTTGGTGTTACACCATTATTCCTGTATACAGGTGATGATATGGCAGAAATAGACTATTTTCTAGCATATTTCGACAAGGAATTCATGACCCATCTTGTGACCGAGACGCTCACAGCCTCATAGACGCCGGCATTTTACCTGCCTCACACGATGGAAGGACACCACAATTGGCGAAATGTACTTGTTTCTCGCACTGAGCATGATGATGAAGCACTCTGAGAAACACGTCATCCAGGATTATTGAAGCAAAGACAGCCTTGTTACATCACCCGTGTTCAACCGGTATATGTCGTGTGATAGGTTCCTGTTTATTCTCGGGTGCCTGCATTTCGAGAATAATGCAAATGAGGACAGACACGACAGACTGTGGAAGGTACGGAAGATGTTCAGTGACATGAGACATGGGGCTTGCGCATGTCCCTGTCTGCCTGGTTCCAATAATGTCCCCTCCCTATACATGTCATACACATTTCCCAATACTTCACTTATGTCTTATAATGTTCCAGGCTTTTTTTCTGCATTTAACACTGTTGTTTCTCTATATTTTCTTGCATTGAATCTGGTTTTGTTTTAACCATTTTATCCCTTTTGTTTACATTGTTTTTTTTTTTTAGGAGATTACATTTTCCTGTTGAGATGATGCTCTGTGCATTTGAAAGGGATCAGAGTTCCAGACTGTTTATTCAACATTTAACACTATTTCTCCCTACACAAGGGTCTCTCTCTTACAGGGGGTGTCATATTTGGAAGGCAAGCAGCACAGTGGTTAAACAAGAGTTAACCTGGTTTACAACCCAATGTGGCACTAAATCTATGGCAAATTAAAAGATCCACACTTCAGACACACCTTCATCCTTAACCCTTCAATTGCGCATCGCATCATATGATGCTTTGACCGACTTGCAGTAAATTGCGCATCGCATCATGTGATGCTTTGGAGTACTACGCAAGATTTAAACGGCCCGCGGATACACGGGGTTCACCACACCTTCATCAGGACTCTTGTAAACAGATGCCATTTTTAAAAAAAATCATGGGCCAAACTCCCGGGTGTTAGGGGCCTCAGTATCGAGTGAGCTACCAAGCCTGACGCACGCAGCATGAGCTCACAGCACTGCTGTTCAGCTTGTGACCACAGCATCGCCTAAAAATGCCATAATATACTTGTTCATGCTATTATGTAGCGATATTATTATAGAAGACCCCTGACTGTGATAAAACTGACCAGGGTTCTGATAATAGCAGGATTGTGGTGATATTTAGCGCTGTGCGCCATGGAGGGAGGAGTAATGCTGTTGGAGGGAGGGTGGTGGCGATGTCTTCTGACTGTGTGGCCACCTTTTATTGATTGCACTGAATATTTTTTATACAATAAAATATTTAATATTTTAAACAATACAATATTTAAACATTTAAACATAAATATATATATTTAAACATAAATGACTACAATAGGTTAGGCAAGGAATTTCAACAGGAGAAACAGCTTTTGTCAGCACAGATGGAGGAAGTTACACAGGGAATAGAACAGTGCAAGAAAGATATGCAACTCACCTATGCACAAGTGGCCAAGGAGAAGGAAAAAATAGAAGAAGCAGTAAAAGAAGTCAAACACTGCAGCAACCAAGATAAAACAAACATTAGGCTAGAAGTGAGAAAGAATTGGCATCTAACCCAAAGTTGGTGCAAAACACAGTTGATCGAAGTAAGTCCCTGATCATTTTTGGCTCCAAAGAAAAGGAGATAACATCTAGGTCAGAAAGAGCTGTAGAAGAAGCGAAAGTAGTAGATAAAATTGTTGGCCTCGTGGAAGGTCTTACAACCATAGAGAATGTGTGCGACTACAGGAGAATAGGCAGATATGTAAAAGGGAAAGATCGACCTTTGAGGATCACCCTAATTGGTGCCAAACAGATGGAAGAAGTACTAAGGAATGCTAGAAAATTACGAAATGATGACGATGGGAAAGTGTAGTCGTTAAGACGAGATCTTTCAAAAGAAGATAGAGAGAAGCTGAAACTGAACCTCGCTGAGGCAAAACGTTTAAATGAGAGCAGGAATGAAGAAGAAATCAATTCTTTTTTTCTACAAAGTGATAGGGTAGGCAGACCAGCAAAGTGGTACATAAAGGCAAACCAACAAAATCATTAGAGAAAGGGGGAGTGAAAAATAAGAAGAGGGGGAACAAGTTCCTGAAGATTGCATACACCAACATAGATGGAGTAAGGTCAAAGATACTGGAGTTAAGTGATGTAATACAGCTGCAGACACCAGACATTGTTGCACTCACGGAGACAAAACTTGAAGATGTTATTTTAAATAAGGTCATATTCCCAAGGGGCTACTCAATTTGGAGACGGGACAGAAAAATTAGGAAAGGCGGTGGCGTTGCTGTGCTGGTGAAAGAACACCTAAAGGTGAACGAAATAATGACTGCCAATCCACAAGAAGTTGACATAATAGCACTAGAGATCTGCCATGAGGATGACAAACTAATGATTATAAATGCATATAGTCCACCGCTAAGCAGCACATGGTCAAGGGAGGAGCCAGATAGTAAACAAGAAGGTCTTATAACAATAATGAGAGAGATCATAGCGAGAGCGGATAACGATAGTTCACGACTGTTGATAGTTGGTGACTTCAACTTGAAATCCATAGACTGGAAAGCATATGAAGCTAAAACAGAAGATTTCTGGACCTGTAAATTTGTAGACCTCATCCTGGAAACAGTCTTGTATCAACATGTTAAACAAGCTACGAGGATGAGGGAAGGGGACGTTCCCTCTATGCTAGATTTGATATTTACCAGGAAGGAGGAAGAAATATTTGACATTCAGTACCTTCCTCCCTTGGGTAAAAGTGACCATGTCTTTTTGGGAATAAAGTATGCGATGTGTTATAATCTGGAAGAAAATATGACGGTCGATGCAATTGAAAAACCTGACTTTAGGAGAGGACATTATGGCAACCCTAGGAAATTTTTTAGTGAGTATAATTGGATAGACTTGTTGCTAGGCAAGGAAGTGAATGAGATGTATGTCAAGTTTTGTGAAATATATGATAAAGGCACAAAAAATTTATACCAAAACAGAGAAGCAGAACTAGGAAACAGGATTGGTTCAACAGAAAGTGCGAGAGGGCCAGAGACCAAAAGACACAAAAATGGAATCAATACAGGAAGAGGCCAAACCCCCAAACATACCAGCGATACAAAGATGCGAGAAACAACTACACGGCAGTGAGGAGAGAGGCAGAAAGAAATTTTGAAAAAGGGATTGCAGACAAATGTAAAACAGAACCAGGTCTATTCTATAAATTCATAAACAACAAATTGCAGGTAAAGGATAATATTCAGAGGTTGAAAATGGGAAATAGATTCACGGAAAATGAAAAGGAAATGTGTGAAACATTAAACGAAAAGTTCCAAAGTGTGTTTGTACAAAATGAAATCTTCAGGGAACCAGATACAATAAGAATTCCAGAGAACAACATAGAGCACATAGAGGTGTCTAGAGACGAAGTGGAAAAAATGCTCAAGGAGCTAAATAAGAACAAAGCAGTTGGTCCAGATGGAGTTTCACCATGGGTTCTGAGAGAATGTGCACCTGAGCTCAGCATTCCTCTTCAACTGATTTTTCAGGCATCCCTGTTTACAGGAGTTGTAGCTGATGTGTGGAAAAAGGCTAACATAGTTCCAATCTACAAAAGTGGAAGCAGGGAAGACCCCCTTAATTATAGACCGGTATCATTGACAAGTGTAATAGTCAAAATATTGGAAAAAATAATTAAAACTAAATGGGTAGAACACCTGGAGAGAAATGATATAATATCAGACAGACAGTATGGTTTTCGATCTGGAAGATCCTGTGTATCGAATTTACTCAGTTTCTATGATCGAGCAACAGAGATATTACAGGAAAGAGATGGTTGGGTTGACTGCATCTATCTGGACCTAAAAAAGGCTTTCGACAGAGTTCCACATAAGAGGTTGTTCTGGAAACTGGAAAATATTGGAGGGGTGACAGGTAAGCTTCTAACATGGATGAAAAATTTTCTGACTGATAGAAAAATGAGGGCAGTGATCAGAGGCAATGTATCGGAGTGGAGAAATGTCACAAGTGGAGTACCACAGGGTTCAGTTCTTGCACCAGTGATGTTTATTGTCTACATAAATGATCTACCAGTTGGTATACAGAATTATATGAACATGTTTGCTGATGATGCTAAGATAATAGGAAGGATAAGAAACTTAGATGATTGTCATGCCCTTCAAGAAGACCTGGACAAAATAAGTATATGGAGCACCACTTGGCAAATGGAATTTAATGTTAATAAATGCCATGTTATGGAATGTGGAATAGGAGAACATAGACCCCACACAACCTATATATTATGTGAGAAATCTTTAAAGAATTCTGATAAAGAAAGAGATCTAGGGGTGGTTCTAGATAGGACCCGAGGACCACATAAAGAATATTGTGCGAGGAGCATATGCCACGTTTTCTAACTTCAGAATTGCTTTTAAATACATGGATGGCGATATACTAAAGAAATTGTTCACGACTTTTGTTAGGCCAAAGCTAGAATATGCAGTGGTTGTGTGGTGCCCATATCTTAAGAAGCACATCAACAAACTGGAAAAGGTGCAAAGACATGCTACTAAGTGGCTCCCAGAACTGAAGGGCAAGAGCTACGAGGAGAGGTTAGAGTCATTAAATATGCCAAAACTAGAAGACGGAAGAAAAAGAGGTGATATGATCACTACATACAAAATAGTAACAGGAATTGATAAAGTCGATAGGGAAGATTTCCTTAGACCTGGAACTTTAAGAACAAGAGGTCATAGATATAAACTAGCTAAACACAGATGCCGAAGAAATATAAGAAAATTCACTTTCGCAAACAGAGTGGTAGACGGTTGGAACAAGTTAGGGGAGAAGGTGGTGGAGGCCAAGACCGTCAGTAGTTTCAAAGCGTTATATGACAGAGTGCTGGGAAGACGGGACACCACGAGCGTAGCTCTCATCCTGTAACTACACTTAGGTAATTACACTTAGGTAATTACTCACCATACCAGCTTAGTGGTTCGCTATGGTGAACACAAATGTAGATACTTATATATAAGTGTGTATAGAGGGTATAAACAGCAAGAGGAGTAGGTTGGGAGCCGCCATTTTGGTGAGGGAGGAGCGTCGTCTGCAGGACTTACCATGTTGTTTACTGATGACCACGATGGTCTTTGGGCACCATACCACTTTACTTGTACAAGTATGGTGAATAAAACAGGTAGATATTATATATAATGTGTGTATATAGCATAATAACACCACAAGCAGTATTGTTGGAGGAGAAATATTAGTGCGTCTGGCCTTGAGGGCAGCAGCCATCAGCTGACTGTGTGAGGTCCTACGTCTTTGTGCCTTTACTCACCATACAAGCTTAGATGTACAGTTATGGTGAACAAAACATGTAAATACTTATATATAACGTCCATATAAAAGCAAAAACAGTATGGTGGGTAGAGAATGGTGGCAAGTCAGGTGAGGTAAGGGAGGGAGGGAGTGGCAGCCAGTGGCGGGCTGCCACTGCCACTGCCACTCAGCATACCAACTTAGTGGTGCGTTATGGTGAACACGAATGTAGATACTTATATATAGCGTCTGTATATAGTGAATAAAAGCAAAAACAGTATTGTGGGAGGAGAATGTGGTTGAGTCAGGTGACTTGAGGGAGGGCGTGAGTGGCTGCTGGTACACGGCGGTCACTCCTCGTTACTTTTGACTCATAATAGCAACTTAGTGGTTCGTTATGGTGAACAAAACATGCAAATACTTATATATAACCTGTGTATATAGTGTAACAACCAACAAAGTATTTGTTCACTGTTTGATGAACATAATTGAATCAACAATATGAACACCTTATTTTTGAGTACAGTGATGATTCACTCATTTTATTATATAAATATATCACACTACACACTATTGAATAATATTACAGCAAAAAAACTAAGAAAAATTAATCAGGGACATTGAAATAATTAGGTAATTATCTCTCTGTGGCAACTCTGGCCTGACAGCTGGCGATCAACAGACCGCCTGGGACGCATGCTCAGTGAGCGCCTGTTTTTTGCCAGACTTCCCCGCCCTATAGTGGGCAATATATGCCACTTACGATTTTTTTATTATTTTTCCCGTGATCAGTGAACACAAATTAACAGGTTAGGAAGAATTTTTTTTTGTATGCGCCTGTGGGTGTCAAATGGTATATAGCTATGCGCCATTTAAGGGTTAATACATGGTGCATGTCTATGTAATATATAGTTTACTTATCTGTTTGGTATTAAGTCTTGACTTGACACTAGGTCAGGAGCAGTGGAGACCTAGCCACCAGGAGCGTGGCGGAGAGCGGAGGCAGCGGCAGCAGCGGCAGCAGCTACAGCTCGGGGACGACTAGCAGTGCTGGGAATCAACAAATTCAACTGTGGCAGTTTTTGTTAGAACTTCTAACGGATCCAAAAGTAAGTACAGTACTGTATGTGTGTCGAGCATAGTTTCAAGGCATAGGGCATGAAATAATTTGTAAAGCATAAATGATTCTATATGTACAGTGGTGTATGTTCTCAGCTCGCTATGAAGGGATCCAGGTTCAATGTACAGGTAGGAATGAAACGGTTGAACAAATCTCCTTTGGCTCGATACCTGTGTTCACCTAGCAGTAAATAAGTCAGTAGTTTGAGCCAGGGGGTGTGGGGGGTGTCTGTGATACACCTAAGTACAGCCTTCCAGTCTTTGATAAATGAAATAAGTTGTATAGTGTTCATATTTTGTAGCTTTGTAAGATGCATCAAGATTGTATGGATGTACAGTATAATGTATTCACAAGTATTCCCATTGAAACTTGAATATTCATTAACATAATGTTCACAAAAGAATAAAAAAAACTGTTTATCCATTGGGAAATCTTGAAAATCCAGATCTGGTATACAGCCCGACTCAACCGAGTCAACTTGGCAAGAAATATATTTTTTCTGGAACCCTTGGGGCTTCATGAAGCTACTATCCCAACAATATAATAAACAATAAAAAATTCACAAAAACTAGCACAAACTCGTTACACTCCACCACACTCTCGTTTAGGAAGAGGAAGGAGGCAGCCATGGGGTCAGCCAGGTGATCCACCCTCTGTTCTCTCTGATGGTATTGTGTGCCAGGTTGCCCTACTGTTGCCACTGGCTCCAGTCTCCTGTTTTCAGCAGAGTGGTGGTTTGCTTTTCTTGCTGTTCATGAGCACTTTTGTGCTGCGTGAGCCAGGAGTTTAGTGTGCTTGGAGCTGCATGTGCTTCTGGTTATCTTCCGTGTGCCCTCCCATTGCTGCCCTTGCACTGCCAGGGTTATCTTGCC
>WNGS01004946.1:39687563-39709039 GCA_020271785.1 Procambarus virginalis
CAGAGTGTTCAGGTATCATCCCCATAGAGGTCCTCTTCACTTGTGGTGGCTCTCACCCTGGGTGAGTCAGTGGTCTTTGGCTTCTTGTCTTTCCTCTGTTAGGGATGACATATTCCTGGCGAGGAGCACCGGGTCACGAGCTCACTCGGTGCAGCAAGCTCCTGGTGAGGAGCATGGGGTCACAGCTCAACTAAGTGCCCCAAGGCAGTCTTCAAATAGCAAAATTTGGCTGGCTGACGTACTATTATCCTTATTTTTCGAGAGCCTTACAGTTATATAGGTCTGGCGTGCATCCTAGTGTCTGGGCTTTCCTGTAGGGTTACTCTCCCTTGCAGGCCCTGGAAATCCTCCTAGGTTCATGATCCCCTAACTGATTACCCCCAACCCATTCTACTTTGTGTTATTTTTGAGGGTTTGCACTTGACTTTCCGTGCCACATGTGCCGATGTTCATTACTTCTGGCCCTTACTTCTGCCTACTGCCCTGTTGAGTCGGTGACACCTTCAGTTCCAGAGTCTGTATGGGCGTTGTTCCCATCACGTTGTTTCTTCTGTTCTGACCCTCCTGATGAGGATAGGGCTTAACAGGGCAGTGACTGCTTTGCTACTTTGGTTTTCAGTGTTGCAGTGGAGAAAGCCCAGCCCAGTTAGTCAGGAGCCATCGACGCAATCCGCCAAGCAGGAAGAGTAAACAAGGATGGAACAGTGAACAAGGGTGGCAGAGTGAGTAGAGTAACCAAGAAGATACTCGCTCCAAACGCATGAGCCTAACCAGAGAAGCAAAGCTCTCCAAAGCACCAACGATGGAACTCAAACCGTTCCGAACGTCCAAAGGAAAAATCCCGCCAACCTGTGGAGAACTGGGAGGCGGCGCCCAAGCACACAACCAGCAGAGTAGCAAACAATAACGAGACTACTTGCAAGTGTGGTCTAGAACAGAAATGCGAAACACCGTACATACACGCAGAGCGCCCAACCCGCACCATTGCCCGCCAAAATATCACCCGGAACTACGGAATACGTAACAAAAGATAAGTAGTTCCGTAGTGTATGTGTTTATTGACCAATCCCCACGAAACAATAGAAACTGGGATAGTGGCACAAGCCACCCTTGCGGTGCAATGTGGGCACGAAACAGCGGGCATAAAAGGTATAAGCGCAGAATCAGGAAAGACCGGAGGGATGAACTGCACTGTAAGAGGCCCGGTGAATCGCTGAACCAATAACCACATAACGTGGTCATGGGGCCCCACGATTGGTGCAAGGGCAGGTTGGACATGCATGTGAGTGGGAATAGATAGGAAGAAACAGTAGCCACCTCGCACGGGCCAATAGGCCCACCGCAGGTCCACAGGACTTATGTCCGTATGTCTGAACGCACAAGGAGACACAGGAGGTAGTGAGCACCCAAAGGAGCCACAGACACTATAATAACCTGATTAATGTCAGAGTGGAAAGGAAGCAGAAGCACCAAAAAGCCATGTGGAGGGGGCAGACCCCACCCACAGGAGCAAACGTAAAGACAAGAGCCCAGAAGGCTCAGGAAACTGTACAATCGTCAACTGACAAGAGAAGCGGGCCCAAGAGCCAGATCCAACCCCCGTAAGCACTACTAGGCAAGCACCCCACCAAAAGTGAGAACCAGCACTAGGCCGACAGAAGCGCCAGACAAGACAACCTCACCTGCAGAGCATACACACGACCGCGCCACAACACAGGCGAGCCAAGTAACATACCAGGAGCAGCACTAAAGGTGTGCCCGAAAGCCAAGCACACACGAGGCAGCAGGCATAGGAAGTACCCTAACCTGAATAAAATGCGAGGTCGGAGGAGAATACGGCCAGAGGTGCGCGCCCTGCAGAAGACGAAGCAGTACAGAGGGAGAACGAAGTGACACCCCCCGATATAAATCCAAAACACCCTCAGCAGCCAGAGGGCCACGACTGGAGGGAGAAACGAGCAAGAAGCTCGCAGAAAACCACGAGAAACGACGCGAACACACGAGCATACCGCCCGTAAACAAAACACACACCGCGGCCCCAGCACACGAGGTACGAAACGCACCACCCGGCCACTGGGAGGCGGGGCTCGTACACCAGGCGGACACACAAAACGTACACAACGTACGTACAAACTATCGTACAAACTATCGTACAAACACCAGGAAGGTGTGCGGAACGAAGACAAAGAACGGCGAAACAGAAAGTAGAGAGGACGCGAAACCAAAACAAGGCGAAAACGAAGTGAAAGAAAACAGATGATATTAGGGAACCAACAATGCCGACAAAAGACCCGATGGAAACCACATCGAATATCAACAGACGTGCCAATAACATTGGAAGGTACGAAGAGACTCGTGAAGCAATGAGAACCATGACAAGCACCCCTGACCAAGGAACATGCAGGGACATCGATACGAAGCGGTTAAGGCACTATGTACTAGGTCAATATAGAAATCCATCAATGTTTGTTTCACACCTTGTATGGATGTACCTTACCTGAACACTTTTTATTGTATTATGTCCGTTGTTGTTGTTGTTGCTTTTGTGAACAGCATCGTGACACAAGAGCGAAAATGGTAAGGAAAAGGGGTGAAACACACCCCTAGGAACGACGGTACCGACGAACCCAGGGAGGGGTATACCCGAAAACAACAGGAACACAGAGGGAAGGAACAACCCCACTGAGGAACTGCCAGCCCCACACCAAATGTACAAGGACCCAAGTGAGGCAAACGGGGCCGAGGCCCCCCCAGGCAACCCCTCCTTAACCCCGGGAACCTCTGTGGCATGACCCAGGGTCGAGCCGCACCCCCAAAGCCCCAGCTGAACAAGGAAGAGCCGGGGCAGCCGTGCAAACACTAATGAAGGGAGCCCACTGGTCAGACTCATACGGCACGGCTGGAGGAACCGACTCGAATGCCTCCGCCGCCACCCCGGAAGGGGAAAACCCCGAGACCGCCCGAGTCTCAACCCAACCAGACCCCGCCCCAACCCCGAAACCCGCCTATGGTTCGGAGCAGGAGGCAAGGGAGGAAGTGAGTAGAACAGAAGGGGAGGAACAAGAAGCGGAAGGAGCCAGAGCCGAAGCGACCCCCACCCCAAAGTCCAGACCCCAACCACCAAAACGGGGCAGCCTCGGGGCATCCGGGGCCACACACCAAGAGCGTTGCAGCAACACACCCAGCAAGCAACGCCGCAGCCGCCTGCACCCGATAATCAAGACCAGTGGCCTGGGTGAAGGAGAGCGCGTACCGACAACAATCATCGGACGACTCCGGGTCACAAGAACAAGGACCCAACAGGCAGCATGGCGGAGGCACAACAGGTGAGTGTCACCCTGAGACAAGGGGACAGATCAACCGTCAAACTCGCAGGATGCGAGGGGGGACTCCGGGGACACACCTAGAGGACCACGGAGCCCCCGTGGGGTTTTCCAGGGCCCTTAACCGTTTATACGCTAAGGGAAGCCCAGGCAGGGTACCGCGAACCGGCGCCCAAACTACCAACAAACTGCTAAAGCTGAACCCCGGGACGTGTCCACTCACGGGGGCCAAGCGGGGAGTATCGCCAACAGAAGAATTCGAAAGAAAGTCACCTAGAACAGGAAAAGGGGGACCACAGTAAAGGCAGACCCCCCACCAGGCAAAAACAAAAACAAAAGAAAAACCCCGCAAGAGGACAACGCACCCAGGCGGAACAGAGCCGGCCGCTGTAATTGGTGAAAACTAGCTGTGCAGTACCCCGCGCCCCTACCAGTGACGAAAACTACCACCTACCCAGAGACAAACCAGGGCAACAAAACCCCAGCCGACTCCAAGGGCGGCCCAGTACCGAGCAGTAAAGGACACAGCGGAGGCAGAACCCAAGGTGACTTGTGGAAGATGGCCCCAAGCCCCAAGGGCAGTACTTACAGGGCACCTAGGGAAGACAGCCCTAGGCACATGCAGCCCGAGTACCGTGGAATCTTACTCCTGGCTCACACCCCACCGGTAGAGACAGTCCACACCACAAGGCACAGAACTGAAACAAAAACCGGAGCCAGAGGCACTCGACCAGCCAGCAATCCCATCAGCCAAGAACTGCCAGTTGGATCGCCGGCGTGGAGGGTCTGGGGCTCCCCCTTCCCCCTCTCGGGGAGGGGGGGGTTGCGCAGACGGTGGCGCGGCGACGTGATGACGTCATGCTAGTTTAATAATTTTGTTTGGGGAGTTTTGTCCACTCGTTCGGCTTTCGGTAGCAATAATTTCACCAGAATAGGGGTTTGTTTTGGGGCGCCTACCTTTCTGGGTGCCTGTCCCGGTCGATGGCAGACATAGAATTCTCCCAATCACAAAAGGGTTTCTATAGGCCATTGCTCCTCGTGCCTCTCTGAGGGGGCCAGGTTCTGGCTCGTGGTCCCCGGTAGGCAAGAACTCCTAGCACTTTGACTGATGCCAGAAAGTTATACATATCCATTCAGCCTGGATAGCTCCGGGGAGCCGACGGGGCTCCCCCCAGAAAAACTTATTTTAGAACTAATTTATTAATTTTAATATTTCAAGGCCGTAGGTTACTGAGCTGTGGCGACAAAATTGAACAAAACAAGCATGGTGCTGTGTATACAAGGATTAGATCTGTCCACTCAAGCTGGAGTTATTGTTCCAATAACATAAATAATTTCTCAAATAGCAGATGTCTATTATATTACAGTATATTTTTGTTTTTATTTAGTTTAGTTTAATTAGGATAATAAAAAGCTATTAAAAACACTGGTTTTAGAAATGATTTATTAATCTGAAACTGTCAGTCATGAGTCACTGAACTATAATGACACAGACGAAGGAAAAGCAAGTGAGGTTTACAGTACAGTATTCCCTTATCTGTCCACCCTCACTCACCTTGTTTCATCACAGAAAATGTCTATAAGGAGATTTTACCACATATAGCTAGCTAATCACGCTTCAGCCTGTGAATTAATTTACAAAGATACATGCGCCACAAATCGGTGAACGAGAGTCATGGAAACTCAGTCGTTCACTTGGGTGGACCACTCTGGCTGGTGTTTGGTTCATATGGTTCACTTGTTGTGTGGTCCACTTCTGTGATCCAACTTGTCTTATGAAGGAATTATTAATTGTAATCTGTGATAGAATGAGAGAGTTTTCCACCAGTCTGTGAACTGTCTCGACATCGTAAGCAAATCCGAACATCCCTCGCTTTGGTGAACCATTGTTTGTCAAACCGGGTGAGTAAATCCAGCCTGAAAAGTGTGCGAACTAGCCGGAGATTCGTTGAATCAGGGTTGTACTGTACTATTGCCTCATATCGTGTGGTGCTGATGGAGCTGCTTCAACTTCTATTTGGTGTTGATGTTACTTCTGCCCCGTTCGGCAAGCTGTCTCGTGCATTGTTTCATCTCTGGCGTGCTCATGTGCCTTCTGAGCTGTCTTTGGACTGGGTGCTCTCTTTTCTCTCTCCACCTCGGTTTGTTGTGGCTTCGGTTCAGGATTGTTTTCCCAAGGCTCTTTTTACCTGTTGGAATTGGCCTCTTGAGGGTCAGGCCAGGGAGCTTCATGCTCTCCTCTAGCACAGAGGTCTCTGCTCCTTTGGTCCTGGTGGTAAGTTTGTTCGGTTGTAGCCGTCTCCTTCTTTTCTAGCGAAGAATGAGACTGCTGCTTTCTAGAGGGGTCCTTGGGTTGTTGATGCTTGGTTGGTCAGGCCGGGGGTGCATCATGTGTTGCCTGGTTGCGGCTTTCTGCCGCTATCTGCGCACCACGGCTTTGGTGGCCAGGGATGCGCTCTGGGTTAACCCAGTTTCCCTTCTTCTCTGTTCCTGAGCTCGGGTCATTCAGATCGTCCGCAGGGTTATTAAGTCTAGTGAGCCTGCGGTCTGTTCCCATGCCCACGACGTAAGTAAGTTTGCTGCTCTTGCTGCTGTCTTTGGCAACTTGTCTTGGGTTGGCATTCAGACACGGGGTTTTAGGAGGTCAACCAGGGTCCTGGCCACTCACTCCTTTGCATTGAGGAGTGAGGACTGACTGCCTCCTGGGTAAGTCCCTGTGTTTTTTCTTATCTTTGGGTAGTTAACTCCGGGCAGCCGACGGGGCTCCCCCCAGAAAACCAATGTTGAATGTAATTGAAATGCCATTTTCTCAGTGAGATCTAGAGGCTCCCTGGCATCCCTCCCCCCTCAGGCCGGCGGTGTTTTCACGTGTTTTGACATCCAGCCTAAGAACTGCTGGTTGGATTGACGGCAGGAGGGTCTGGGACTCCCCTTTCCCCCTTCTGGGGAGGGGGGGGCGGTTGTGCAGACAGTGGCGCAGCAATGTGATGACATCATGCTCGATTGCTAATAATCGGTGGGGAGTTCTGTCCACTTGTTCGGCTTTCGGTAGCAATATTTTTACCAGAGTAAGGGAGTGTTGTGGGGCGCCTATCTTTCTGGGTGCCACACTCGATTGATGGCAGACATACAATGATCCCAACCACATTAGGGTTTCTATAGGTCATTGCTTCTTGCGCCTCTTTGAGGGGGCCAGGTTCTGACTCGTGATCCCCGGTAGGCAAGAACTCCATGAATTTTGATGCCAGAAAGCTAATACAGTGGGGGCCTCCACTTACAATGGTAATCCGTTCCCCAGAGACGTATCGTAAGTCGAAATATCGCAAGTCAAAACTAATTTTCCCATGAGAAATAATGGGAATTGAATTAATCTGCTCCCCACTCCCCAAAAAATTAGCTTCAAAGTAAATTTTATACCTAATTCACCCAAATCTTTAGTACTAAAGTATGTACAAGTTATTGCTTACCTTTACTGATGACTCTTGTTGGTGTATGGAAGACTGTGAGGAGGTGGAGAGGTGTTAGTGTTTGGAAGGAGAGTCCCCTTCCATTATAACATCAGGCAGTGAATGTTATTATTTTTTCCAAATTTTTTCAATTTTCTTATTTTTTCATTTTTTTTTTATTTTTATAGAAAATGTAGCAGCCTAAATGACATTCACTGAATAAACTTTTTAGACATCTTTTTTTTTTTTTCAATTTTTTTCAATATTTGTCTGTAGTAATGCATCACAGTGTCATTGAAAAGGTTAAGGCAACGGCCTACTGCAGCTTGACTCGGGGTGAGTTGTTTCAGCAAAAGTTTGCAGTTCTTCCCATGCTTCACACATTTTCATAATAAATGAGGAAGGGACATCCTCTACATCAACAACCCTCATGCCATTTACATGTTTACGAATGATCTCTTGTTTTTCCTCTGTGGTCATCCTCATGGGTGTTTTCTTAGGTTGAACCTTACCACTGACTTTCTTGGGACCCATGGCATGATATATAACAATTACTTATATGTTCAAAAAAACAAAAAATCACAAATGTTATTTCTCATAAGCGTGATCGTCACTTAACGGGCGTCGCTGGTAAACTGAGGCAGGTCTGCCTGCGTGAACAGGAACCATGCACTTGGTTGACCCAAACGCGTATCAACGAATATTGTTAGTCGACGACACTATCGTAACTAGAGTCGCATTTTCTGATCAAATTTTTATCGTAACTCGAAATTATCGTAAGTCGGGGCAATCGTAAGTCGAGGTGTCACTGTAGTTACATATCGCCCTGAATAGCTCTTAGGAGCCTCCGGGTCTCGCTCAGAAAATGGCGTTGCATTACATTCAACGCTTTTTTTTTCTCGGTAATATTCAATAGTGTATAGTGGGATATATTTATATAATTAAAGGAGTGAATCATCGCTATACTCAAAATTATAGTGTGCATATTAGTGATTCAAATATTATCGTCATAAAACAATAAATAGTTTTGCTGTTATTACACTATATACTGCACACAGATTATATATAAGTATCTGCATGTTTTGTTCACCATAACGAACCACTAACTTGGTATGGTGAGTCAGAAAAGAGTGGCCACCACACACCAGACTGCCAGCCACTCGCTGCCACTCGCCATCCCTCCCTCCGTCCCTCCCTCCCTCAACAACACCTTACTGGCCAGAATTCTCCTCCCACCATATTGTTTTATTCTTTTATTCACTATAGACATTTTATATAAGTATCCACATGTTTTATTCACCATAACTGTACAACTAAGCTGGTATGGTGCCCAAAAAGCATCGTGGTCACCCTCTACACAGCATGACAAATCATGCAGATGACGCCACCTCCGTCACCGAAATGGCTCCTCCCATCATTCTCCTTTTGTTGTTATTACACTAATACACACGTTATATTTAAGTTTCTACATTTGTGCTTACCATAGTGAACCCCTAAGCTGGTATGGTGAGTGCAGACAGTAACAGGTGGCCACACAGATTCAGCAGACGACACTACAGCCCTCCCTCCCTCAACATTACTCCTCCCACCCAGCGCTAATTATCACAACAATTCTGCTATTATCACAATCCTGATCATTTTTATCAGTCAGGGGACTTCTGTAATACTATCATTGCTAAATGATAGCAGTTAAATATTTATTTTGACATTTTTAGACGATTCTGTGGTCACAAGCTGAACAGCAATGCTGTTAGCTCATGCTGCGTGTGCCAACCTTGGTGGCTCACACAGTACTGTGGCTCTCACACTGGAGAATGTTGCCCACAATTTTTTAAACATGGCGTCTGTTTACAAGAGCCCTGAGGAAGCTGATGTGAACCCCATGTACCAGCGGGCCATTTGAATTGTGCCTAGCACCCTATGGCGTATATGTACACCATGCGCACGATGGGACATGTTATTCCGGTCGTATATATATGCCATATGCAGTTTAAGGGTTAACAAATGGAAGGGAGCACAATGACACCACAAGACCGTGAAGTGCTTATCATGGTTCAGGTGGTATTGTATGTGCCTGGGTAGTCCAGAGATGTTGGTTCAATTCCATTATATGCCCTCCATATTTGCCCTCCATAGATGTGCCCTCAAATGGCATTTCTCTCTGCAAAGGCTACCTCTCATGCAGCATCCTGTTCACACTCGCTTATAGTTAGCTCTTCGCATCATCGTAATTAAGAATACTGTATAAAAATGATGTAAACTTCAGAAAGACCATTAGCCAATACAAAGCAGCCCCATTTTATATCCCCTCAAAGTCATTCATGCATGCACTGTGTGCAGTACGTCTAATCATCACTTGGAATACATAAGAATAGTTTGCTGCATAATATAATTGCCAAAGGTTATCCAGTTGTCTTATCAATGCTCAGAAGTCAGCCTTCACAACCACATGAATAAGGCTGTGTTGGCTTCTCTTGAGGTTATCTTGAGATGATTTTGGGGCTTTTTAGTGTCCCCGCGGCCCGGTCCTAGACCAGGCCTCCACCCCCAGGAAGCAGCCCGTGACAGCTGACTAACACCCAGGTACCTATTTTACTGTTAGGTAACAGGGGCATAGGGTGAAAGAAGCTCTGCCCATTGTTTCTCGCCGGCGCCTGGGATCGAACCCAGGACCACAGGATCACAAGTCCAGCGTGCTGTCCGCTCGGCCGACCGGCTCCCGACCGGCTTGCTTTTAAGTCAGGAATAGCAATCCCAGTGTATGGGTGTGCTATTTGGTTTACCCTTCAGGGCATGGACATCCCTCAGTGGGTTTAGTGGTTGCATGAATATTCCTCATCCCCCCCTACCCCTACTTGCTGTTGCTTTGTTCAAGTTTGTTGGTTGTTCATCGTCTATGCCATGTGGCGATGATCACTCCTGCCTCCGCCATGCTGCCTGTTGGGTCGGTGACACTTTTGGTCCCGAGTCCTGTGGGGTTTGGTCTTTCCATGCGGCTCTTCTTTCTGACCCTCTCAATAAGGTTAGGGCTTATCAGTTAACTGATAACTTACAATTCTTCTTTGTTTTGCATGTTCGTTTTTCTAGATTGCAGTGGTCTAGGTTGTGTGCCTAAAAGGATGCCCCAGAGTTGCCCATTTTCTGTTTAGAGACCCGGGATTGGAGGTGTTGGTGAACTCCACCTTAACTCCATCTGCACCTACTCTTCCTTTTTCTTTGGGTATGGTCCTCCAATCCTCTGATACTCTTCCCCCCACCCCCCCTTCCCTCCTCCTCCTTGCATCTGGTCCCGAAACATCTGAGGGTTTCGGGGTCGGGGTACGGTTTAGTTTGGGACGTGGCTCGGTTAGCTAAGAGGTTGCCCCCTTCCAAATCCGGCACAGAGGCAGTTGAGCTGGTTAGTCACGAGGAGGCTTCTAGGTCTTGCTCTCAGCCAGCCCCTCCTTCCACTGAAGCGTCTCCCTCAGACTCCGCTTTTCTGTCATGGGTAGTGAGCAAGGATGCCATCTCTGGCCCGGAGCCTTTGACTGCATCTTCCGAGGGTTGGGGGGGAGCTGGGCATGGGTCCCTGGGTCCTATTCAACTCTACAGTGTTCCTTATGCCCTCTGAGGAAGGTCTCCTTGTGCAGGGGGGGAAGGGTTTTTGTATCCCCCCCTTTCTGTATTCTGTATGAATAAGATTTTATTTGAAATGAGCCCTGGGAGGTGCACTCTTCCCCCCACCCCCCAGGGCTCATTTCCACATGCCTCTGGGCCTGTCTGGAGTGTTCCTCTAAATGGTTTACTGCCTCTGGAGGGACACTACAGACACTCCACCACTTATGGCTTATGAGGCACTGTTTACATACCTTGTGTGAGACCCAGATGATGCCTTGTTGATGGACCCTGCCTCTTTTGAGTTTGGGTCTTCACCTTATTGGGCACATTATGAGGTTCTAGAGTTTTCTTGGCTATCAGGTAATCCCTTACTCTTGCTTGGTGCTTGGCATGGCTTTTGTCGGTTCCACACAATTAAGTGGCATGAGGTTTTGACCATGTTACAGGCGTTTCTGGTGAGCTCTTCTCTTGTGTACCTCGCTGACTGTGTTTGCTCACACTCTTTCTTGGGACGTGGGTCTCGTGCAGTTTTGTGCCCAGGTTTGCTTATTATCGGCAGTGCTTGTGGTGGATGACCATCGTGCCTGTCTGTATTTAGGTTCCATCTTGCTTTTCCTAGGTCTCCTGGGGCTTCATTTATACTGGCCCTAGGAGGACAATGAAGAGCTTGGCAAGGATCTCGTACTGTATGTTCCAGTGCTCTGGGATGCAGTGGCCACATTCTTCCTGTCCAACTCACGTGTCGACAGGCCATGGCCCCAAACTTTGGATTCAGCATGGGGCTTTGGCTCTCCTGTCTGCCTCTCCTCTTTCCTGAGTGGTGTGGTGCCGTGGTTGCTCTTGTCAACAGCTGCAGCCTGTCAACTTATTTCGGACCGTTTCTGTTCTTAGGGTCCTCACTCTCATTCCCCAAGACGGTCAGGTAGGGCTGGGGCTTCACCTGCTGCAGGTCAAAGTAGATCATGTGTGTAGCTAAATGCCGTGTCTCAAACACTTCCATCAGGAGGTCCAGCTCTGTCAGGTTGGCACCATGCTCGCTCTGCTCAGAGGGTGTTGGCTGCTTGTGAGCCATGTCGGCCCTCTCACGGTTCACCCCATTGACGGCACATTGGTTGTGTGGGTTGCTCAGCTTGCAGACTGCTGCTCCCACAACTCTTGGGCCTTTCTGGTCATTTCTAGTAGCCTGTTGTGAGGTTGATCAGTCTCTCCCCTCCTCCTGGGGATTCAGGCCTTTCCAATTAGTCTTCCTCTCCTTGCTTGTGCTGGGGTCATCTTGCTTGTGCTGGGGTCATCTTGAAGTGGGTGGTTTCTGGCATGGTCAAAATGATTGCATCACTTCAGTGGGTTTCCTGCCTTTTCCTGGCCCCAAAACGGGACTCGCTGGACCTCCCAGTTCATCCTCGACCTTACGCAACTGAACTGGTCCATTCTGTGCCCCTTGTTCCAAATGGCTACTCTGTCCCAAGTCCGTCTTTATTTTGAGGCGGATGCTTGGATGGTCTTCCTGGATTTCAGGAAGACATATTAGCCTTCCTGAGAAGGTATATGTCGCTATATGGCCTACCTCAATAGCTGGCCGGTGTGGGTTCCCAGTCTGGTTATTTTTCAGCTTGCCGAGTTTGGGTTCCTCAAGAATTGGCAGAAGTCCCAGTTGGTTCCATTCCTGGCTCGGATTTGGCTGGGCTCATGTGGGGCTGTCAATTAACTTTGCTTTCCCTTCCTCCAGCAGTTATTCTAGTTCCTTTGGGACAACTCCTTTTGCTACTACTGTGATCATTGGGTGTGGGCTCCATTGGCTCTTTGCTGGCTGCGACATCACCAGCTTTCTCTTCAGGATTTTTGAGGTCCAATTTCCTGGAGCCTTTCTCAGTCATTGCTCAACGTCTTCACGGATGCCTTGACTACATGACCAGGGGCTACATAACCAGCTCTCGCCAAACTGGCCAGGGTTATCTGGCGCTCGGTACAGTTTAGGAGTTTAGAACCGTGTGGCGCACAGTACAGTTCGGGAGTACAGTTTGGCGCACAGTACCATGTGGCATTCCCCAGGTTCTATACGGACTGTTCCTTCGTGGTTTATTGTTTCAACCGAGGGTGGGGGTGGGGGGCTTCTTTGCAGCTGGACACTTCGAGTAGCTCGTCTGCTAGGTTCTTGGGGTTTGGCTCTCTGCACTGTTAATGTGCAGCAAGTGTCTGATGTGATCACAGATGGGCTGTCCCCAGCTCCGTCCTGTTTTCACAGAAGGGACCTCCTTCCTTTGGCTTTGTGAGATGTACGGGCATCCGTATGTGGACCTCTTTGCATTGGTGTGTTAATCTATGCCTTTCCTTGTTTGATGCTCCCTTCCCCAATTGATTCCTTCACAATGGATGCCTTTTGACTGGGCTGATTGAGGTGGGGGTTTCTATAACTCATTCCCCTGGTCCGGGTGTTTCTCCAGGTCCTGACGCAATTGAAGTCCTACAGGGGAGACTGGCTCCTGGTGCCTGGCTCGGCTTCGGTTTCAGACGCTTCCTGCTCGGTGTCTGAACCCAGGCATTTTTTGTGGCTCTGCCTCTGCCAGAAGGTCAGCTCAGTGACGTACCATGCTGGTTCGACCTCCTCAGCCCTTTGCATCTGGAATTCTGTATGCATTTTTAGTGCCATCTTTGCAATGAGCAAGTGGCTTCGTTGATGGTGTCCCACCTGTGTTTTTGTTCTCAGCAGCAATATGAGAGTTCATGGTGCTCCTTTTGCCACTTCCTTTCCCTGCATCATTGTTCTTAGGTTTCTGGGAGTGTCGTGCTCTCCATTCTTTCTTGGATTTTTCTTGATCGGCATCTCGTGCCAACTATTGTCTCCTCATGTTGTGTGACACTGACTGAGCCTCTACAACTTGCTTTCGGTGAAGAGTTTTTTGCCTTGGCGTCATTTTGCAGGCTGTCTCTGGATTTCTTCCACCCAATCGTGCACCGCCTAAGCCACCTGGTCTTTGGACCACGGGCCGGTTTTTCTTTTCTCTTCTCATTTCATAGTGTCCCTTTTGGTCTGGGATTCCTTTGCTAAGGCTTTGTTTGCTTTCTCTTGCCTCCAGCTGTTGGATTGGGAGCTTCTTGCTCTCCTCTGGAGGTGGGATTTTTGTTCCTCTGGCCCTGGGGGGCATTATATTTGTTTTCAGCCAGTTCCTTCTTTTCTGATGAAGAACGAGCTGGTTGGCTTCTGGTAGGGTCCTCGAGTCAATGATGCTTGAGTGGTTCAGCCAGGGGTGTATTATGCATTTTGTCGCCAGGGGTGCATTATACATTTTGTCTGGTAGTGGCTCTTTATCACTACCCGATTCTGTTCAAATGAATACCTTGCCACCGATTCTGTTCAAATGAATACCTTGCCACCGATTCTGTTCAAATGAATACCTTGTAGATTGATCATCTTTCTTTGGTTTCCTATTCCAAGGCTCATATTTCCAAGGTTATCCACAGTGTCATTAAGCCTACCCAGCTTGCAGTCTACCCTTGTGCCCATGACTTTTGGAAGTATGCCGCTCTTTCGACTGTGTTTGCTAACGTGTCCTGGGCTGATATTCAGGTGCGGGGTTTTTTGAGGTCAAAGTCCTGGCGGCCTTTGGTGAATATTCCCGGGCCTCGGTGCTCTTGTGTAACTTTGGGTCATGTCTCTCGGGCAAAGTTTCATCCTTGTCCTGATTCCTGCATTGCTCTCTCCTTCCTAGTAAGTTCCCGTGTTTTCTTTCTTCTCTGTGGGGTATTTAGCTTCAGGGGCTCCCTCAGAAAACCAACATTGAATGTAATGAAATGGCAATGTCTGGTTTGAGCCTTGGTGGCTCTCGTGTTCTCCCTCCCTTCCAGGTGGTCAGGTGGATGCCTGCATCTCTCGTAGAACTGAGCTTGGGGATGCTGGCTGGCAGTGGGCTACCTCTTCCCTACCGCCACATGGGTGGTTGAGGGGGAAAGGTCGAGCAAGCTTGTGCTGGTTCCAAGAGAATTTGAGCATTTGTTTTCATTGTTGGGGGTGTTCTTTTGCCTGATTTTGAGGCTTCAGTCTCTTTAAAGCCAGCAGTGGTTATTTTTGACTCGCTGACTTTCTGATTGCCTTCCCTAGTGAGGTTGCAAAAATAAATGGGACCACTCCCTGTGCCTCTGTGCTGGGGGCCGGGTTCTGGCTTCGACCCCGGTAGACCTCTTTCTGTCTCACACCATGGCTGATGAAACCTAGTTAATGATAACCATCTCAGCATATAACTTCAGGCAACCATCAGAGCTCGCCCAGAAATTTGCATTTCGTTACTTTAAAGTCGTTTTTTGTTATCATATAATGTTTTATCAATATTAAACTGTCATTATACAGGCTTCAAATACTATGTTTATTTTCTTATTTGAATTCTTGTAACGTTGATATTTTCCAGCTGTAGTGTGTGACCCCAACTCTCAGGTACCCAAGCCTGCCCCTCCGAAACTTCTTTCTGGATCTCCGTCAAGAACACAATCCTTGCAAATCAGCAGTGTGAGTTAAAATGATCATTATGATTAATATGCTTTGAACTCTTATAAATAGTTAAAACTGACTACATAAAAGGAATAGGTGATTAAACTCGGTGTAAAATGCTTGAAGTAATTGCTTGGTAGAGTGGAGGGTACCTGCCAGTGTTGGCAATGTGTATTGGTATTTTTTAGGGGCTCAGGACCTTGCTTGTAGTTTTGATATATACATACTGTTGTATTTATGTGTCTGGCTTGTAGTGTTGATATGCATATGTATACTGTTATACTTGTCTGGCTTGAAGTTTTCATGTATACATTCTGCTGTATTTACATACAGGGGTACCTCAGTTTACGAATTTAATCCGTTCCTGGAGACGGTTCGTAACCCGAAAATTCGTAACCCGAAAATTCGTAACCCGAAAATTCGTAAACCGAAGCGAATTTCCCCATAAAAAATAATGGGAAATGAATTAATCCGGTCCTGACTCCCCCCAAAATTAACTTTAAAGAAATTTTATACCTAATTCACCCAAATCTTCTACAAAAGTATGTACAAGTTATTACTTACCTTTACTGATGACTCCTGTTGGCATATGGAAGACGGTGAGGAGGAGGAGGAGAGGTTTTACTGTTTGGAAGGGGAGTCCCCTTACATTATAACATCAGGCAGTGAGGATTTCTCTGGGATACACTCTCTGGTACATTTTTCTGGCATACCACTTGGACTGCTTCTGGCTCACTGCATAATTTTCTCATTGTTTTTCTCAAAGATTGTTTTCCCTTCTTTGTAACACTTGTCTGTAGTAAGACATCACATTGGCATTAATAAGATCAGTGCAACGGCCTGCTAAAGCTTTATCTGGGGGATTCTTTTCAGCAAAATTTTGCAGTTCTTCCCATACTGCACACATTTTCTTAATTAATGAGGAAGGGACATCCTCTTCTGCCTCCTCCTCCTCCCCTGAAGATTGGTTATACTACCTAGCTAGACCATTTTCATGTTTACGAATGATCTCTTGCTTTTCCTCTATAGTCATTCTCGCATGAATTTTCTTCCCTTGAACCTTACCACTGGCTTTCTTGGGACCCATGGTGAGATATATAATACATTTATGTTCAAATAGCCAAAAATCTATAAAAAAAAAACTGTATATCCTCGCAAAGAATTCAAGCGGGATAGTCACTAGATGGGAGGCACTAGAGAACTGAGGCACGATCGCCGTGCCACCACGCGCTAGGTCGGCCGTATGCATATCAACAAACTCATATCCCGAGGTAAAGTTCGTAAAACGATTCAAGTTTTCCAAAGAAATCGGGCTCATAACCCGAAAAGTTCGTAAAGAGTGGCATTTGTAAAACTAGGTACCACTGTATCTGGTTTTGTAGATAGTTACCACATACTGTACTGCATAAAACATCTGATAAGTGAGAAACATAGATTTATATTAAGATTTAGTATGTACGTGTAGTGAACGTAGGTGGTATAAGGGCTCGGGCTGCTTGTAATGGTTGTTGTAGTGGTTGAGTGCAGGCTGCAGCAGAGGTGGCGGCAATGAGGAGAGCTACAGATGACTCTCACGAGGTACTAAATCTTTCGTCGGTAATGAACACATTTGGGTTTTTGCATAAAGTAACACGCCAATGATGCCATTGTTACCTCTTTAAATACAGTAGTTGCCACAGGAAAATGTTAAAGGATATGCAGAGGAGTCGTCTCACTAGCATGACTGAAACAAATAACCGTGCACTCACCTATGAAAAGAAATGGAAGTGATGACATTTCAGTCCATCTGGACCTTTATCAAGTTGTTACATGTCTGAGTTGGTAAAGGTCCAGGACATACCAAAATATCTTCACTTACATTTATTTTCATGTGTGGTGAGGTTTGAAGGAAACATTCCAGGGAATGACCGACAAGGGTCACTTCATATATGTGCTGTACTATAAACTCAAAGCGCTTCAAAATCTTCCTTTACTATTAATGGGGACCACCAACGAGGGCTCTAGTTAACCACAATTGCCCATCTTTCCAAGTAAACTGTTCAATAGTAGGTAGTGATGTGACTGCACCTAATATCCCAGGTGCAGTCAGCAGGCAGAGACCAGATTTTATTTACTGTATTTGCCGATATTTAAGACGCACCTAACTTGCGCAGATATTTTGTGGGGAAATTATTATAATATGTATCATCATACATTCATTGAATGTGATTTGCAAATGGTTTTGTAGGGGAAAACATGTGATTTGTCAAATGATATTATGTAAATATAATGTGTAGTGTGGCCTGTTGAAGTTTTCTTCTATCTAGCTGCTGAAGAAAACTTGAATAGTCAAAAACTTCATAGCTCCTTTACCATTTCACCATTTCACTGTGGTTTTCCACACATCAATGATCAGTGTTGCATAATATAAAGTCTATCTAGTTGTGGTGAACCAGAAACATTGTCTATCTTGTAATTACCTAAGTGTAATTACCTAAGTGTAGTTACAGGATGAGAGCTACGCTCGTGGTGTCCCGTCTTCCCAGCACTCTTTGTCATATAACGCTTTGAAACTACTGACGGTTTTGGCCTCCACCACCTTCTCACTTAACTTGTTCCAACCGTCTACCACTCTATTTGCGAAGGTGAATTTTCTTACGTTTCTTCGGCATCTGTGTTTAGCTAGTTTAAATCTATGACCTCTTGTTCTTGAAGTTCCAGGTCTCAGGAAATCTTCCCTGTCGATTTTATCAATTCCTGTTACTATTTTGTACGTAGTGATCATATCGCCTCTTTTTCTTCTATCTTCTAGTTTTTGCATATTTAATGCCTCTAACCTCTCCTCATAGCTCTTGTCCTTCATTTCTGGGAGCCACTTAGTGGCATGTCGTTGCACCTTTTCCAGTTTGTTGATGTGCTTCTTAAGATAGGGCACCATACAACCGCTGCATATTCCAGCTTTGGTCTAATAAAAGTCGTGAACAATTTCTTTAGTATTTCTCCATCCATGTATTTAAAAGCAATTCTTAGGTTAGAAAGTGTAGCATAGGCTCCTCGCACAATGTTCTTGATGTGGTCCTCAGGTGACAGTTTTCTATCTAAAACCACCCCTAGATCCCTTTCTTTATCAGAATTCTTTAAAGATTTCTCACATAATTTATAGGTTGTGTGGGGTCTATGTTCACCAATTCCACATTCCATAACATGGCATTTATTCACATTAAATTCCATTTGCCAAGTGTTGCTCCAAATACTTATTTTGTCCAGGTCTTCTTGAAGGGCATGACAATCATCTAGGTTTCTTATCTTCCCTATTAACTTAGCATCATCAGCAAACATGTTCATGTAATTCTGTAATCCCTCTGGTAGATCGTTTATGTAGACAATGAACATTACCGGTGCAAGAACTGAACCCTGTGGTACTCCACTCGTGACATTCCTCCAATCCGATACCTTGCCTCTGATTACGGCCCTCATTTTTCTGTCAGTTAGGAAATTTTTCATCCATGTTAGTAGCTTACCCGTCACCCCTCCAATATGTTCCAGTTTCCAGAACAACCTCTTATGGGGAACTCTGTCGAAAGCCTTTTTTAGGTCCAGATAGATGCAGTCAACCCAACCATCTCTTTCCTGTAAAATCTCTGTTGCTCGATCATAAAAACTGAGTAAGTTCGTTACACAGGATCTTCCAGATCGAAAACCATACTGTCGGTCTGATATTATATCATTTCTCTCCAGGTGTTCTACCCATTTAGTTTTAATTATTTTTTCCAATATTTTGACTATTACACTTGTCAATGATACAGGTCTATAATTAAGGGGGTCTTCCCTGCTTCCACTTTTGTAGATTGGAACTATGTTAGCCTTTTTCCACACATCAGCTACAACTCCTGTAAACAGGGATGCCTGAAAAATCAGCTGAAGTGGAATGCTGAGCTCAGGTGCACACTCTCTCAGAACCCATGGTGAAACTCCATCTGGACCAACTGCCTTGTTCTTACTTAGCTCCTTGAGCATTTTTTCCACTTCGTCTCTAGTCACCTCTATGTGCTCTATGTTGTTCTCTGGAATTCTTATTGTGTCTGGTTCCCTAAAGATTTCATTTTGTACAAACACACTTTGGAACTTTTCGTTTAGTGTTTCACACATTTCCTTTTCATTTTCCGTGAATCTATTTCCCATTATCAACCTCTGAATATTATCCTTTACCTGCAATTTGTTGTTTATGAATTTATAGAATAGACCTGGTTCTGTTTTACATTTGTCTGCAATCCCTTTTTCAAAATTTCTTTCTGCCTCTCTCCTCACTGCTGTGTAGTTGTTTCTTGCATCTTTGTATCGTTTGTATGTTTGGGGGTTTGGCCTCTTCCTGTATTGATTCCATTTTTGTGTCTTTTGGTCTCTGGCCCTCTCGCAATTCCTATTGAACCAATCCTGTTTCCTAGTTCTGCATCTCTGTTTTGGTATAAATTTGTTTGTGCCTTTATCATATATTTCACAAAACTTGACATACATCTCATTCACTTCCTTGCCTAGCAACAAGTCTGTCCAATTATACTCACTAAAAAATTTTCTAAGGTTGCCATAATGTCCTCTCTTGAAGTCAGGTTTTTCAACTGCTTCATCCTCCTTATTTTCTTCCAGATTATAACGCATTGCATACTTTATTCCCAAAAAGACATGGTCACTTTTACCCAAGGGAGGAAGGTACTGAATGTCAAATACTTCTTCCTCCTTCCTGGTAAATATCAAATCTAGCATGGAGGGAACGTCCCCTTCCCTCATCCTCGTAGCTTGTTAACATGTTGATACAAGAATGTTTCCAGGATGAGGTCTACAAATTTACAGGTCCAAAAATCTTCTGTTTTAGCTTCATATGCTTCCCAGTCTATGGATTTCAAGTTGAAGTCACCAACTATCAACAGTCGTGACCTATCGTTATCCGCTCTCGCTATAATCTCTCTCATTATTGTTATAAGACCTTCTCGTTTACTATCTAGCTCCTCCTTTGACCATGTGCTGCTTGGTGGTGGACTATATGCATTTATGACCATTAGTTTATCATCTTCATGGCAGATCTCTAGTGCTATTATGTCAACCTCTTGTGGATTGGCAGTCATTATTTCCTTCACCTTTATGTGTTCTTTCACCAGCACAGCAACGCCACCGCCTTTCCTAATTTTTCTGTCCCTTCTCCAAATTGAGTAGCCCCTTGGGAATATGACCTCATTTAAAATATCATCTTCAAGTTTTGTCTCCGTGAGTGCAACAATGTCTGGTGTCTGCATCTGTATTACATCACTTAACTCCAATATCTTCGATCTTACTCCATCTATGTTGGTGTATGCAATCTTCAGGAACTTGTTCCCCCTCTCCTTATTCTTCACTCCCCCTCTCTCTATTGATTTTGTTGGTTTGCCTTTATGTACCACTTTACTGGTCTGCCTACCCCTAACACTTTGTAGAAAAAAGAATTGATTTCTTCTTCATTCCTGCTCTCATTTAAACGTTTTGCCTCAGCGAGGTTCAGTTTCAGCTTCTCTCTGTCTTCTCTTGAAAGATCTCGTCTTAATGACCACATTTTCCCATCCTCATCACTTTGTAACTTTCTAGCATTCCTTAGTACTTCTTCCATCTGCTTGGCACCGTTTAGGGTGATCCTCAAAGGTCGATCTTTCCCTTTTACATATCTGCCTATTCTCCTGTAGTCGCACACATTCTCTATGGTTGTAAGACCTTCCACGAGGCCAACAATTTTATCTACTACTTTTGCTTCTTCTACAGCTCTTTCTGACCTAGATGTTATCTCCTTTTCTTTGCAGCCAAAAATATCAGGGACTTACTCCGATCAACTGTGTTTTGCACCAACCTCGGGTTAGATGCCAATTCCTTTCTCACTTCCAGCCTAATGTTGTTTTATCTTGGTTGCTGCATTTTTGGGCTTCCTTTACTGCTGCTTCCATTTTTCCTTCTCCTTGGCCACTTGTGCATAAGTGAGTTGCATATCTTTCTTGCACTGTTCTATTCCCTGTGTAACTTCCTCCATCTGTGCTGACAAAAGCTGTTTCTCCTCTTGAATTTCCTTGCCTAGCCTATTGTAATCATTTATGTTTAAATTTGCTCTAACTTCTTCCAAAGCTATTTTTAAGAGTATATTTTCTTCTTCCATGGCTTTGCAATTGTTTCCAATTGACTCTTTCCTTGCGCAAGTCTTTCACTAAACCCTCAAGACCTAAAACTTTGCTATTCAAATGATCATTACTTTCTTTCAATTTACTAATTATTTCTACATGAGAGTTCACTATAGTATCTAATTTACCAACTTGTTGTGTAGACTGCTAATATCAATGCTTTCTTCATTGAATCCCTCAAAATCAAGCTCTGTTTTGTATTTCCTCTTGTCAGTGGCCATCTTGAATGTTCTTCTCTGCACTGTAAACACTATAGGGGCAACTTTTTCTCACCCAATTTTTCACTTCCCTTGCACATTCCTATTATCTCATCTATTTTTCAAAAGCACTATACCTTTATGATCTCTGGGACACCACTCACTATCCTCAACCTGTACTACAATACTTAGGATTGTTGAAATATGCTGGAGCTCCTCTGATGCAAGTGTTGACCCTAGGGGTGTCACCTTTTTGTTTGTGT
>WNGS01004946.1:39723926-39826768 GCA_020271785.1 Procambarus virginalis
TTGTCATCTTGTGGAAAATATACCATGCATGCAGGCAGACAGAGATACTGTATACAGAAAGTGACATGTACATTTTAGTCTTCAAGGGAGCCCCGTCCGACCTCCCTGAAACTACACAAACGACATCGTTGCTTTATTCGTTTGGGGCCATCAGTCACTGGCATTCTTAGGGCTACCAGAGACCACAAGCAGAATCTGGTCTCCGCAGAGAGGCACAGGGAGCCCGATTGGCTATTGACACTTAAATTAACCCCTAAGCTGCTCTGCGGCTTTTGCTGGCCCATAGCTTCACGAGGAGCAAGGCCTATAGAAACCCCCGTGTGGTTGAAAGCATCTATGTCTGCCATCAAACCGGGTCCGGCCACCCTGAAAAGTAAGCACCCCAAAACAAACTCCTATTCTTGTGAAAACATTGCTAAATAGAGCCGAATGAGTGGACAGAACTCCCCAAATGAAAACAACCAAACGAGCATGACGTCACCACGTTGCAGCACCACTGTCTGCGCACCCCACCCTACCCCGGTGAGGGGAGGGGAAGAGGGGAGCCCCAAGACCTTCACGCCATCTACCCCACCCTTCAATTCTTGGCTAATATGAACTGGCAAGATCGTGTGCCTCTGGCTCCAGAAAATTTTCAGTTAGGTGCCATGTGGTGTGGTGCGGTCTACTAATGGTGTGCGAGCCAGGAGTAATTTCTTAAGTACTCGGGCTGCATGCGTCTAGGGTTTCCTTCCCTAGGTGCCGAGTAAGTACTACCCTTGGGGCAAGGGGCTACCCTCCACAAGCTGTCTTGGGACCATACCTCCACTTTGTCTTACGACTGTTTGGTGATTGACCATCCTTGGAGTCAGCTGGGGTTTGAGTGTCTCCTGTTTATCTCTGGGTAGAGGGTAGTTTTCATCACTGATAGGGGCACAGGGTCACTGGTGCTGCTAGTTATAACCTGCACATAGCGTCCCGGCTCTGTTCCGCCCTGGGTACGTTGTCCTCTTCCGAGGTTTTTTCTTTTTGTTTTGCCTACACCTGGCGAGGGGACCTGCCTCTTGTCGTAGTCCAGACCCTATTATACTGACTGGTCCTCCGCTAGGCCCCCCTTGCAAGTGTACACATCCTGGGGGTTCAGTTTTAGCAGTTCTCCTGGTAGTTTGGGCCTAACAGGTTAGCAGTACCTTGCCTGAACTTCACTTAGGACAGGAATACTCGCTACGAGAGCCCATGTTGGAAACCCCACAGGGGCACCGTGGTTTGATGGATGTGACCCCTGGGTCTCCTCTCATTCGTGTGAGTTTGGAAGCGTTATCTGTCCCCTTGTCTTGGGGTGACAATCATTGTTTTTGCATCCGTCATGCTGCCTGTTGGGTCGGGTGACACTTTCGACCCGAAGTCCTGTGAGTTTTATTGCTTTGTACGTACTCCAGTTCACCAAATCTACTGATGATCATATGCGTGTGCAGGCAGCTTCAGCGTTGCATGCTAGGTTCAGGTTTCTGCAACGACGCGGAGGTTGTTTGCTTCCACGGATGCCCCAAGACTGCCACGCTTTGGCTATAGGGACCCAGACCTGGGAGTGGTGTTAGTCCACCTTGGCTGTGGTTCCATCCTCCTCCTCCTAGTCCTTGCCCTACTGTTGTGCGTCCTGGTCCTTACCCCTTGCTTCTGGCCCCGAAGCGTCAGAGAGTTTCGGGGTCGGAGCAGGGACCTTGATCTTGAGACTCGGGAAGCTTCGGGGGGTGCCCCTTCCAAGTTGGCGGCAGGAGGCATTCCAGGCCCTGGGCCTCCGCCAAAGCTCAGGGCTGCTGAACCAGTGGGTCATCCCCTTTGTTTCATGCCTTCTCTTTAGTGCTGGGCAGGTGGGGATTGGGGGTTTGGAGGACGGCATGGCTCCGGGTCCTCAGGGTGATGGAGTGTCCCAAGGCGGTGGCAGGGGTTAGACTTTAGGGGCCACTTGGGCCCCGTTGGACCCCAACTGGGTTTTTCTACCCTAGGAGCGGGGCTTGGTGTGTTAAAGGATAGGGATACTCCGTATTCCTACCCTTCCCCTCGTACGAATGGATTGCTGAGTCTACCACCTCCCAGGTTTGGTTCCTATGATCCCATTGGTTTTGTCCAGTTCTGTCCTTTATGGAGGTTTTTGCTCTCTCACATCCCGCCCCCATGTAGTGCTGGAGGCCATAGCATCTAATCCTCCTGTGTGACCTGGATTATGCCTTCGTAATAGATCTGAATTCTTTTGTGTATAGATCATCGTGCCCTTACTGGGTTTGTTATAAGGTTCCGGAGTCATCCTGGTTAGCAGACAGCCCTATCTGGAGACTTGGCATGGCTTTCTATTGTGTCCTGCACGCCTTGAAGGGCGGGAAAGCTATGTGGATCGGTGTAGGCTTTCCCTTGGGGGGTGGGGGGGACAATTTTGAGCATGTGTCAATGCATGCTTGTTCGCCCCTGCCCTTTCTCGGGATGTTGGTGTGGTGCAACTTCATGTGCAGGTTCCTAAAAAAAAAAACTATTGTACTTACTTTTGTTGCAATAGAGCCGTAAAGTTGATCGTGACGTCACACTCTGCATGTTCGCTCATGCAGTACACGCCTGAGGCGTTGCGCGGCGTCCCGCAACAGCCAGAGTTGCCACATATATTTTCGCGCTATTTATTTACAATGTCTAGGCGCATTTTATCCATTTATTTTGCACTAATTTGTTTCAAATAATGTTTGAACATATTTTGTATCAATAATTGTTGCATATTTGAGTATACACAGGCGCACACATCTGTTTTCAATTACGGCAATATAATATGTCATTACAGTCTATTATATTGTATGTTCTGCTTATATTTGTATATATTTACACACACGCACACGCTAACTGCTTATATGTTTACATATTTACACACTCGCACACGCTGTACACACTTTGCAGCACACTTAGAAGTTTTCTAGACTGTGGTAGTCATTGAAGCATTGACAGCACATAATGGGATACCACACGTTTCACACCATGTTTGTACAAGCTTCCGTTTCTGGTCTCTACGTGTCGTTGTTTTACACACCAAGCAATCACGTTGGCCTATTGCACGCTTCCCAGCTGGTGGCAAATACTCGAGTCTGTGAGCTAGGAAGCCTTCAGTGTGAGCGAGGCGTGGAGTACCAGCATGCTGCAACAGTGGGTTTATGATGGGCCGCTGAATCCCTGGGACATCTTTTGCAAACTTTCCTAATAACTGTATTGCAGCATCAAATACAAAGTCACGGAAAGTGGGCTTACGTCCAGTCCTCACAAGGTACATGTTGAAACAGTTCAGCATGCTCATGTCCACAAGATGGAAGAACACTTTTTTCGTCCACCTACATGTCTTCCGCACACACTCTGCAGTGCCAATCATCATGTCTGATTTATCAATCAACCGCATGTTGATATTATAGTCTAAAACACAGTCTGGCTTATATAGTGGTGCGTTTGTTTTATGGCTCACTTTCCCACTGTTCACCATTGTTCCATCATGAATTGTTGTCAACAAGTTCACCTCTCGTTTGTCTTTCCACCGAACTGACAGAATGTTATCACATTTCCTTCTCTGACACTCACCAACTGCAATGTCGGTGTCAAACACAGGCATTTCCCTTCGTTGTGGCTTTACTGTACCAACCAATCCGGTTCTATTTTCTAGCAAGAACCGAGCTAGCAAGGGACTTGTATAGTAATTATCCGTGTATAAAATGTGTCCCTTGTTCATCCACGGAGCCATGATGGTCTTCACTACACTCCCCGAGAATCCATGTTCGTCGTTACCGGGAATGTCTACATCACTAGCCGAGTACAAAATCATGTGTAACACGTATCCTGTCTCACAATCACAAAGAACAAAAAATTTCAGGCCAAATCGGTTTCGTTTTGAGGGAATGTACTGTTTGAATGGAACACGTCCCTTGAAAAGTACGAGAGATTCATCAACCACCAGCTTCTGTGCTGGTACGTAAAAATCTCTGAATTTTCCAATAACATCGTTCATGTAGTGCCTCACTCGCCACAGTCTATCATCAGGTGTTCGGTCCTGAACACTTCCAAAATGTAGACACCTGAGGAGTATCTGAAACCTGTCTCGTGACATATATTTACCGAATAAAGGTGTTGGCACTGTATGGTCCTTGCTCCAATAGTCACTTATTGCATGTTTGTGACAGTGCTTCATCAACAAACAGTGCCAAAAACACATACATTTCCGCAACTGTGGTATTTTTCCAACGCTGCAGTCGTGAAAATTCTGTGATTTCCCTCTCAATCAGGTAAGCAGCATGCAGGTTCGTTTGGTGTACAATGTATTCCATGAGTGGTTCATCATAGAATGCTGTAAAATATTCCATCTCAGCCATGTCCTCACCTTGATTAGGGAAAAGGTTTGTAATCCCTACATCTGTTATCGTCAAAGTGAGGAATATTTGGAATAAAATCGTCACCATCACTCCACTCAAGTACACCAGGCGTCCTGCGAGATGCAGATGAAAGACGGCGAGGAAGCGATGCATACCGGCGACCAGGAGCTGAATACCGTCTGCGAGAAGCACGGCAGCTACGTGCACGTGAGGTGGGTGCACGTAAGGTGGGTTCTGGTGAGGTGGATGCACGTGAGGTGGATGCAGGTGAGGTGGGTGCACGTGAGGTGGGTGCACGTGAGGTGGGTGCACGTGAGGTGGATGCACGTGAGGTGGTGCACGTGAGGTGGATGCACGTGAACACGAGGGTCTTGGTCCCTCATGTGGTGCCATGCGGTAGCGCTTGGCTGGGCGAGATGCTGCTGACGCGACAATTTCTCGCCCAGTTACACCACTGGTACCAGCCACAGGCTCAATAAAACTGTGATCTGAGTCACTATACCCAGAAAAGGAGTCACCTCCCTCTGACTCGTCACCCTCAAACAGATAATATCCACAGGAACTGTGAGGTCGTGGTAGAACTGGGGTAGAAACTGGGCGAGGAGGCATGGGTGAGTGTAGAGGCCTCGCCTTGGCATGGTGAGAATTCTCACTCTCACTGCTGCTGCTACTATCACCCGACAACTGTGTATAATCCTCGTCGTTGTCTGAATCATCAAACACACTTTCCTCGCCTTCAAAAAATAATTCGTGGGCTATTTGCTCTGGGGTGAGGGATTGAGTGGTGCGTGCCCGTGAGGCGTTTGACCGTGCGCTCGCCATGCTGACTGTCGCTAAACTGAGGCCTCCCACGCCTTCGGAGCGTGAGCGGGAATTTTTTTCAAACTGGCCGCTGTTTGCTATAGCCTGTGGGCAGCGTATGGGAACCCCAGCTACCCGGCAGAACATTCAAATCGTGCGCGGTACCCATACACGTCATATGATGTGAAGCGCAGTTTACTGGTAAAACGCCTAGCACGTCATATGATGTGATGCGCACTTTATGGGTTAAACACAAGACAAAGTTAGAGAAGATACAGCGGTATGCCACCAGGCTCGTCCCGGAACTGAGAGGAATGAGCTACGAGGAAAGGCTAAAGGAGCTGAACCTCACATCCCTGGAAAACAGAAGAGTAAAGGGATACATGATAACCACCTACAAAATTCTCAGGGGAATTGACAGGGCAGACCAAGACAAACTCTTCAGCACAGGTGGGACGCGAACAAGGGGACACAGGTGGAAATTTAGTACCCAGATGAGCCACAGAGACGTTAGAAAGAATTTTTTCAGTGTCAGAGTAGTAAATGGAATGCATTAGGAAGTGATGTGGTGGAGGCTGACTCCATACACAGTT
The DNA here is from genome assembly GCA_020271785.1 of Procambarus virginalis. Taxonomy (NCBI): domain Eukaryota; kingdom Metazoa; phylum Arthropoda; class Malacostraca; order Decapoda; family Cambaridae; genus Procambarus; species Procambarus virginalis. Next base: position 39,729,688 of record WNGS01004946.1, read on the forward strand.
TCAAATGTAGATATGATAGAGCCCAGTAGGCTCAGGAATCTGTACACCAGTTGAGTGACAGTTGTGAGGCGGGACCAAAGAGCCAAAGCTCAACCCTCGCAAGCACAATTAGGTGAGTACTAGAGGAGTAGGTACGGCCAACTGTATAGCAACATTACTAGAAACAGTTAACTCGGGTCCAGCTATAATGATCTTCCTTTATCAAGAAAAAGCATTCAAACTGGCAAGCCCACAAGCAATTTTACACACCTTAGTTAAAAAAGGTGTAAAAGGAAATATGTTAGCATGGATTCAAGATTACCTAAGTCACAGGTATGCCAGAGTAAAGTTGCAAGGACAAGTGTCGGACTACCACTTAAATGAGAATGGGACTCCACAAGGAGGAGTCCTCAGTCCTAGTCTTTTTAACATCCTTATGGAAAACCTTGTTACGATGACATTTACAGAAGGGGTTAAATTGCTAAGCTATGCTGATGACATAGCATTAGTCATTACAGGTCCTTCACTTCTAAATAAAGCACAAGGTGCATTAGATAAAGTAACATCTGAATGCAGCATTTTAGGGCTAAAAATATCTGCACAGAAGTCTAAGGCAATGAGACTAGGCGCAACACTCCAGACAGGCACCTACGCATTCAAGACCTTCATTGTGTAACCTTCAGTGGGTTACACAATATCAATATCTCGGAGTGTGGATAGATTCTAAAATGACAATCAGCAAGCAAATTTCTCCTTCAATATCTGAATAAGAAAGCAAAATCACGACTGAATATAATGAGAGCAATCACAGGGCCCCGTCTAGGAGCGGGACACAAAGTGTTAAGAATGTTTTACATACACGCCGTTCGTTCCCTTGTTGATTATGCAGCGCCTGCCTTACTTACTCTTTCTCCTGGTCAGTGGGCAAATGTTTAGGTTATTCAAAACCATGCAATGCGAGTCATAACAGGAGCTCCCAGATAGACTAAAATACTGAACCTAAGACTAGAAACCAAGCTAACGTCAATTGAAATAAGGGTAAAAGGGATTGCTGCGAGCATGCTGACCAAGATATTGACTAGACCCAGAATCGGTTCACTTAAAAATATAATCACTGGAGCATTAACTCTGGACAGAAGAGCCTCCAATAGCAACAGGTGGACCCATTGTGCGATAAACACCACCAATACACTCGATGTAACAAACACACTCACTGAGAGGGGTGTCGACGAAATACATGCAGACTTTGTTATGCAAGCCCCTTGGGAATCTCCGCCAGCAGACTTTAAGTTTATGGTTCTTGAAGGAAAAAAGAACCAGACAAATCCTCATCTGCTACGCAATATTACACAGATCCATATAGAAGCAAATTGGCATTTGACAGCTTCACATACTTCACAGATGGCTCAGTAGACCAGCAGGGACAAGAAACCAGAGTTGCAGTTAAAGCAGGAAACTGTAAATAGTTGGAGACTCTCAAATGGGTGTTCAACTTTACAAACAGAGATGCTAGCCATTCAAAAGGCTTTGGAACATGCTCTTGCTGAACACCAACAACATGTTATCATACATACAGATTTGAGAACAGCCATTGAAACCTTGCAACGAGAACACATACCTAATAACATCCATCTGATCACAAATGTCATATCATTAATGCAAATGCTCAAACGACAAGGCTGACGGGTACTTATCAATTGAGTGCCAAGTCATGTGGGAATAATAGGAAATGATATTGCAGACGAAGCTGCAAAACTTGCAACTAAGAGAAGAAATGTAGACATTTACATACCACAGAGTCTATCACAGATTAAGAAAGTAATTAGAAGCAGAGCAATGCAAAAGATGTACAGAGACCACAACACAGCAGTTGCAACATCAGGATCTGCGGGTTGGTACTAGAATTCAACCAACAACGAACCCCTTAGTTTGATGAAAGGGAGCAGTAGAACAACAGAAGTACACTTACATCGCATCAGGCTTGGATACCCATGTGCATGGGAAATAGGCTTACAGGTTCCGGAAGATGAGAGGAAATGTCAGCACTGTAGAGGAATGCCCCACAGACCACTGGAACATTATCTAACACAGTGCACAGTTACAAACCCAGTAAGATTTCAACTTAGATTCAACAGAGCAGAAGTTGTTAAACACATGGGGCAAATTCTTTCTGAAGTGACCATACGAATCATAAATACTCATACTCATACAAGTAAAACAGAAACAAGCAACACTTAGTGGACCAGCCAGAGGCTTAAGGCCTGCCCAGGAATATCCCTGCAAAAAAAAAAAAAAGCCTGGATAGCTCCTAGGAGCCTCAGGGTCTCACCCAGAAAATGGCATTTCATTACATTCAATGCTGTTTTTTTTCTGTGGAGAGCCCCTTCGGCTTCCCGGAGCTATACCGGCTGATGTGTGTATATTAGACCGTGGCAACAATCAATCGAAGGAGTTCAAAGCCTACCAGAGACCAGAGCCAGAACCTGGCCCCCTCAAGAGAGGCACGAAGAGCAATGGCCTAAAGACACCCCTGTGTAATTGGAAGCAGTCCTTGTCTGCCATCTGCCAGGTCAGGCACCCAGAAAGGTAGGAATCTCAAAACAAACTACTGCTGGTCAAAAACTGCAAACCGAAAGTCGAACTAGCAAACAGAACTCCCCAATTAAAAACAAGGAAACAAACATGACGTCACCACAACCGCCGCGCATCCGTCTGCGCAACCCCCCCCCCCCTCCCCGGAAGTGGACGAACTGGGGGGGGGGGTCCCAGACCTCCACGCTGGCAACTCTCCTCAGTTCAAGAGGCTGTTGTGTTGGTGAACGGTAGATCGCTCTGGCTCCACTCTTTGTGCAGTGCTGCAGTGCAGTGTTGTTGCTCTGTTTTGGTGGTGTGTGAGCCAGACATAACAAAAGAGTACTGGGGCTGCCTTCCCTAGGTGCCCCGTAAGTACTGCCTTTGTGGTAGGAGGTAGTTTCATCGCTGGCTGGGGCGTGAGGTACTGTGCAGCTGTCTGATATATGCATAACGACCGTTTCTGTTCACCTGGAGACGTGCGTTTGCAGGGTTTTTCTTTTGTTTTTGTTTTGTTTTGCCTGGCGGGGGTCTGCCTGGTGTGGTGGTAGGACCACTTGTAGGATTTTGGTGGCCCTCCACCAGGTCCCTGTGCTTGCACACGCTGCAGGGGTTCAGCTTTTAGTTGTTTGCTTGGTAGATCTGGGATAACTGGTTAGCAGTATCTCACTTGGGGGTTCCCTTAGCAGTCAGCCTAAGGGCCCTGGAAACCCCCTTTGGAGTTCAGTGGTCCAATGTAGGAGATGTCAGAGTCCCACCTGGCCTTGTGCAAGTTTGAAGGTTGCTCTGTCCCCATGTCTCAGGGTGACACTCACCATCTGCCTCCGCCTTGCTGCCTGTTAGGGTCAGTGACACCTATGACCTGGAGTCCTGCGAGTGGTGTTCTTTACTTGTACTCCATTCACCCAGTCTACCGAGTCTGATATTCGGGTACAGGCAGCTTTAGGCAGCATGCGAAGTTTAGGTTGCAGCAACATGCGAGGTTGGTTGCCTTTCTGGATGCCCCGCAGCTGCCCCGCTGTATTATACTGGTAGTGAGACTCGGGCGGCTTCGGGGACTGCCGCTTCCGGATCAGCGGCGGAGGAATTCGAGCTTGGTCCCTGCCGGATCTTTTGGGCCACGCCAGCGGACCCCCTTCATCCCTGCTTTTCTGGTGGACTGTTTTTTCTTAAGAGGCAGAGGGTTTGGAGGATGGCTTGGCCCCGAGTCCTGACATGGAGGATTCCGGGGCTGGGGAGTTGTTGTCTTGGGGGGGCCCCTGGGCCCCACTTGTCCCTGCTTGGGTGTTTGGTACCCTCGGTACGGGGTTTGTTGTTACAGGGGGAGAGTTTTTCCTATCTCCTCCCTGTACGATTTTGTTAAGAGTTCAACTCCTCCCCGGGTTCAGTTCCAAGTTCCCTTGGGTTCTTCGGTTCCCTCCTTCTGGAGGTTTTTGGCTTCCCACATCCCACCGAGGAAGGTGTGGGAGGCCCTTGCGGCTTACCTCCTTCAAGACCCGAATTACGCCTTGATAATGGAGCCTTCTTCTTTTGAGTATGGCTCCTCTTTTTCCTTAATGGGTGCCTTGCAAGGTGCCGGAGTCTTCCTGACTGGCAAACTGCTTTTTATTTCATTGGGGCTTGTCATACGTCCTGTCGGACTGCACACTTGAGTGGCGAGAGTTGACTACGGTCGTTCAGGTTTCCTGGGGGGGCGAGTAGGAGCACCTCAATACGTGCTTGTTCGCCCCTGTCCTTCCTTATGATGTCGGCCAGGTGCGGCTTCACGTGCAGGTTCCCTCCTTTTCGGCATTCCTGGTGGCCGAGGATTTGGGTCCCGGTGGGCACTTGGCTTCGGTCTTGCGCTTCTTTTCCCTGCGGGTGCTGTCTTCGGACTGGCTCGTGCTGGGTGTGGAGGAGCTGGGTTCCAAGCCAGTGTTCGGAGTGCTTGCTTCCGCAGCTCGGGCGCCGGCTGCCTTGTTGAAGGTGTATGCGCCGTTTCTGAGGGAGGCAGTGTCTATTCTTTGCTTCTCATCTCACATGCTGACCGGCGATGCTCGTCCTATTTTTTGGAATCGTTTTGGGCCCTGGCTCTTCGTTTCTCATCCCCTTTTGTTCGTTGCTGTTTGCAGAGTCTGCGGTGGGGCATTTTCTGCAGGCGACTTCGTCTAGTTGACGGTATATATTGGACTTGTAGGTTCTCCCGGGGGGGGGGGGGGAGGCTGATGGTTCTGACCGGAAGGGTCGCGCCAGGTCTCAGGGTTCCTTCAGTCATCGTAAGCCAGTAGTGCCAGATTCTGGACTGGCCTCCTGCGGAGTCATTGGCTCAGTGATCACTCTGAGTTTCAGTCGGGCTCATAGGGGTTGTCGGCCTTTTCGTGGTTCGCCCCGTTGGCGGGGCGATGGAGGGGAGGCTCGCGCTATTTGTTCTCGCCTGTTCCCATGATTTGTGGGCAATTTGGGTCCTTTTCCTCTGGCCTGTTGTGGCATTGCTTCTTTCCTTCTCCTTTGGGAGGATTGGGGCTTGCAGGGCGGGCCTCTTCCCCTGCGCTCTATCAGGTCATCCTGGGGTGGGTTTCTTGGCCTGTCTTCAGCTCTGAAACGGGACTAGGCAGATCTGAGATTTATACTGGACTTGTCCTGTATGATCCCCATGGGTCTTTTGCCCTTCCTTTCAGATGACCACTCTGTCTTGGGTCTGGCAGCTTTTGGCGCCTGGATGGTGTTTCTGGACCTCCGGGACTCGTATTAGCATGTCCAGATTCATCCGGTGTTCAGGGACTAGCTTGGTTTTGTCATGGAGTGACAACGCTTTCTTTGCCTTCCTTCCAGTTGGATCTGGCACCACACGTGTCCACGTGCCTTATCCGGGTCGTGGTGACACGGTTGATTCTGGCTTGCTTCAACAATTGGCTAGTGTGGGCTCCCAGCCAATCCGCATGTCTGCTCGCCAGGGATTTGGTTCCTTACCATTTCGCCGGGTTCGTGTTTTTGGTGTACTGGAAGTTCCAATTGGTTCCCACTCAGGTTCGGACTGGGCTGGGTCTTATGTGGGACTCTCGGACTGCTTCCTTGTCTCTCCCTCTGGCGGCATTGTTGCGGCTGTGGTCCCGCTTATGACTGTTTTTGGAGTCACCTGGGTCACACGTCGGTTGTTTGAGCAGCGGTGCAGGAGCCTGATCTTGGCCATGCTGATCTACCCGTCGGGTTGGATCTGGCTTCGGCAGATGTTCTGGTTCTTCAGGGGTGTCCCTTCCGCCGCTCTCGTTATCGCTGTGTTTGGATCCCGGGAGCCTTACGTTGCCGGCTTCCTCTGAAGGTTTTTTTCAGGGTTCTATGCCCTGATGCCTCCCCGAGCCCTCACTCGATGTGTTCACGGATGCCTCATCTCTCAGCTGGGGTTTTGTGACCTGTGCTCACTAGGCCGGCCAGAGTCGGTGTGGTCTGTCCTTTCGTCGGGCTCACAGCACGATGCAGGAGTTTGCGATGGTGTGACATTCGCTTCAGTGGGTTCGTGTTGCTCGTGGAGCAATGATCCGGCTCCATTCAGACTGCTCCCCGGTGGTTCATTGTCTGAACCGCGGGGGTTCGATGCGGTCCTTGGCTGTTTGGGGCTGGTCGCTTTAGGTGACTCGTTTGCTGAGTTCTAGGGGTTTGGGTCTCCTGGCAGTTCACGTTCAAAGGGTGTCGGACGTAGTGGCAGATGGCCCGTGTCTGTTCATTCCCCTATCCATGGAATGGACGGTCGACACAGACTCGTTCAGTTGGCTCTGCCGGACATACGGGCACCTAGAGGTGGACCTCTTCGCATTGACTTAGTCGAGGCATCTTCCAGTGTATATGCGCCCTTCCAAGACTGCGAGGTCGTCGGGGTCGATGTCTTTCGGCTGGACTGGTCGAGCTGGGATTACCTGTACCTCTTCCCACCGGTTCGGTTGTTGCTCCGGGTCTAACTGGGTCCTAGTTAGCTTAGAGAGACTTACTAGGGATGAGTGGTCCTGTTGGCTCTTTGGTGGCCGGTCCAGCCTTGGTTTCAGGTGCCTCTTGCTCGATGTCCGAACCCGAGGGTCTTCCCGCGGCTCCACCTCTTTCAGCAGATTGGACCATTCCAGTACGTGGCTCGTTCGATCTTCTCTGCTTCTCGCGTCTGGTCTTTTTGACGCAGCTTTATCACCATTGGTATGGTGATCAGGTGGCATGGTTGGTGTCCCACCTGCAAGTTTCAGCTTGACGGCAGTATGAAAATTCCTGGCGGTCTTTTCGGCACTTGTCTCTTCGTAGGTAGTCTTCAATTTCTGGTCGGTTTTGTCCTTTCTCTCTTGGTTATTTCAGGACCGTCTTCTTATACCAGATACTGTCGCCTCGTTTCAGGTGGCGCTGGCAGAGCCGCTGCAGCTTGCATTTGAGGTGCATGTTACTTCTGCTCCGTTCCGCAAGCTTTCTTGGGCATCGTTCACCTCCGGCCTGCTCATGGGCTGCCTGAGCTGTCCTGGTCATTGCACCGGGTGCTCTCTGCTCCGTTCTCCTCGGCTTGGGGTGGCCCCCTCGGTTTAGGACTGTTTTCTACGGCTCTTTTTCTTGAAGTATGGCTCTTTTTCTTGTTGGCTTCTGGGAGTCAGGTCGGAGAGTTTCATGCTCTCCTCTGGCACAGGGGTTTCTGCTCTTTCAGTCCTGGTGGTCTTTTCTTTGTTTGCAGCCGTCTCCTTTTTTTGGCGAAGAATGAGTCTGCTGCTTTCCGGAGGGGTCCTTGGGTTGTTGATGCTTGGTTGGTTCGGCTGGTGGTGCATCGTGTTTTTTGTCTGTGGCTCTTCGCCGTTATTTGCACGCCAAGGCTTCGGTGGCCTGGGATGCGTTCTGGGTTGACCCAGTTTCCCCTTCTTCCCTATTCCAGGGCGCGTGTCTCCCAGGTTGTCCGCAGGATTATTCGGTCCAACCAGCCTGTGGTCTTTCCCTCCGCACACGCCGTTCGTAAGTTCGGCATTCGGATGTTGTTTTGGTAATATCCTAGCCTATCTTTTGGCCTATTGGAGGTCGAACAGGGTCCTGGCTGCACGTTATCTTGTTAATGTTCCTAGTTTTTCTCAGGCGTGTATAGCCTTGGGTCGCAGGTTGCAGCCTGTTCGCTCGACTTTGAGTTAAGGAAGCGAGTGACGACTGCCTCCCAGATGAGTCCCTTTTCTTCTTATCTTTGGTTAGGTAGCTCTGGGGAGCCGAATGGGCTCTCCACAGAAAATCGGCGTTGAATTTAATGAAACGCCATTTTCTGGGTGAGACCCGGAGGCTCCCCAGCATCCCTCCCTCCCTCCCGCTCGGCGGTTTTTCGCGTTTTTGATACTTGGCCTCTGAACTGAGAAGAGTTGCTGGCGTTGCTGGGACCCCCTGTCCCCCTCTCGGAGAGGGGGGGGGGTTGTGCAGATGGATGCGCGGCATTTGTGGTGACGTCATGTTTGTTTCCTAGATTTTAATTGGGGAGTTCTGTTTGGTAGTTCGGCTTTCGGTTTGCAGTTTTTGACCAGCAGTAGTTTGTTTTGAGATTCCTACCTTTCTGGGTGCCTGACCTGGTAGATGGCAGACAAAGACTGCTTCCAAAATTACACGGGGGTGTCTTTAGGCCATTGTTCCTCGTGCCTCTCTTGAGGGGGCCAGGTTCTGGCTCTGGTCCCTGGTAGGCTTAGAACTCCTTCGATTGACTGTTGTCATGGTCTAATATATATATACACATCAGCCCGGTATAGCTCCGGGGAGCCTCCGGGTCTCACCCAGAAAATGGCATTTCATTACATTCAACGCTGGTTTTTTTTCTTTTTTTTCCTTTCTGGCTAAGAATGAGAGAGCTATTTCCAAAGGGATCTTTTGGTGATTGAGTATTGGTTGGTTCGGCTTGAATTGCATCATTTATTTTGCCGGGTTTTGACAATTCGCCATTTCCTCTTCTCCACTAGTGATGTGCAGGGAGAAGTGGGCATGGGGCACTCTGTGGATCTATTGTGTTTGGTACATTAATCCAGAGTCTGCTTGTTGCAGGTTGCCCATAGTGTCTTCTAGTCTAGCATGCCTTCAGTTTACCCTCGGTCCCATGATGATTGTATGATAGTGGTTCTGTTCACTTTCTATTAACATGACTTGGGCAGATTTTTGCGTTAAGATTTCGTGGTTGAAGGTGCTGGGAACTCTTTGAACTTCACCGGGATTGTGTGGCCTTGGGGCGGTTACCTTGTCGCTAACCTCCTTTCCCCGAGGATTATTTTGAGCATCTTTCTTCTGCTGCCCCTGTTCATGCCCATTATATTATTTCTCCATTGTAATGTGGGACCGAGAGGCCACCATGGGGCCCTCCTAGAAAATTTATGTTGAATGTAATATAATAATTACATCATTCATTTCAGTAATAAACTGTCTCCCGATGGGAGGTTCTGGCGGCGGCCTTGGGACCCTTCTCTTCCCTAGGTCAGGTTTCAAGGAGAAAGGTGTATGGTGCTCTGGTGGTGGACAGATGGAACTAACGTGAAAATTGCTTCCATAATAAGTTGCTCATGAATCTCGAGGCTTCCCTGTCCAATTTTTTTTTCTAGTTTGTTTACTTGCTGTTTCCTGCCTTTACTTGTGTTCACCCATCTTTTTTATGTTTGTTATATACGCTCTCCTGCTCCTTGCACCTTTATAGAGGGGGTCCAGGTTTTGGCCCCTGGTTCCTTGTATAGATAGGGACCAGTTGGTTCTTTATCTCTGGTAGGCTTATATATGTCTGGCAATGGCCTGGATTGGATTAAATTAAGTGGAGTTTGGCAGGTAGCAAGCACCAAGGACACACATGAAATAGGCATTTTCATTACATTCAATGCTGGGTTTTTGTTTTTTCTTGTCAAAAACTTTACTTGTTTACTCGTGTTTCTTTTCTTTGCTGCATGTTCTAATATAATACAATTGTATGTATTGTAGGTCCCCTGGAATGGTCTGTCACTCATGTCCGACAGTGGTTATCGTGGGCTGTCTGCCAGTTTGGTCTGGTCAGTATCGACGTAGACAGTCCGAGTTGGAACTTGAGTGGCCGAGAATTATTTGGGCTGAGTCAGACGGAGTTCCGTAAATTAGTGCCTGACGATCCAGGAGATGTATTTTATATGCATTTTGAGCTATTGCGGAGGACAAATGTTGTTGGTAAGTGTTTAAATGTTACTGAATTTTGAGTGAACTTTACTCTTGCTAAGATAAGAAGAAGAGAGATTGCTAAAAAATATAAGTTCTCACTAATATTTATCCATGTTTCATGTATGCGAAGTCTTACCAATGATAATATTACTAAACAAAAATAGTTGACACCTCCTTAATTTTTGTGGTCGAGCTTTTCAGAGATCTTTCTACTGATGGATTAACCCTTAAACTACTAAGGGGTCCTGAGGATTTTACACCATTTACAAGAAAAAAATTCTGATTTTTTTTTTGTCTTCTAAAAATGTTCATTTGTGTTTCCCGAGTACCGGAAAAATAAAAATAAATCATAGGCGACATATTTTTTGGCTGCAATAGGCTGAGGAAGTCTGGCAAAATGTTGTCGTTGACAAAGCAAGCATCGGAGGCAGTCAGCTCTGCCACAGCTCTCAGGCAGGAGCTGCCACAAAGATATTTTTACCTAATTATTTCAATGTCTGATTTATTCTTAGTTTTCTGGGGGGAGGGGGGGAGCCCTGTTGGCGCCCCAGAGCTATCCAGGCTGATATGTAACTATTAGCTCTCTGGCATCAATCAAAGTGCATGGAGTTCTTGGGGACCATGAGCCAGAACCTGGCCTCCTCAAAGAGGCATGAGGGCGAATGGCCTATAGAAATCCCCCGTGTGGTTGGGATCATTCTATGTCTGACATCGACCGGGTCTGGCACCCAGAAATATGGGCACCTCAAAACAAACCCTTGTTCTGATAAAATATTGCTACAGAAAGCCGAACAAGTGGACAGAACTCCAATGAAAATTAGCAAACGAGCATGCCATCATGATGTTGCCGCCCTACTGTCTGCGCAGCCCCCCCTCCTCCTTGAGAGGGAAAGGAGGAGCCCCAGACCCTCGCTCCGTTGATCCAACCGCTGGTGTTGGATTGTTTTGTTTTCAGTTCCTGTGCCTTGTTACGTGGTCTGTCTCTACAGGTGGTGTGTGAGCCAGGAGTAATATTCTACGATACGTGGGCTGCATGCGCCTAGGGTTTCCTTCCCTAGATTCCCTGTAAGTACTGCCCTTGGGTGCCCTTGGGGCATGGGGCCACCTTCCACAAGTCACCTTGGGACCTACCTCCACTGTGTCTTTTACTGCTCAGTAGTTGGCCGCCCTTGGAGTCAACTGCGGTTTTTGTTTGCCCTTGTTTGCCTCTGGGTATGGGGTAGTTTTTGTCACTGGCTAGGGCACTGGGTACTGCATAGCTAGTTTTCACCTATTGTAGCAGCCGGCTGTGTTCCTCCTGGGTACGTTGTCCTTTTGCAGGATTTCTTTTGTTTTTGTTTCCTGCCTGGTGGAGGGGGGGGGGGGGGTTGCCTTTGGTGGCTGCTCCTTTCTACATTTAAGGGTTATTCTCTAGGTATCTCTATGTTCTTGGTGGTACCCATGCTTGGCCCCCCTGTGAGTGGACATGTCCCAGGGGGTTTAGCTTTAGAAGTTTCATTGGTAGTTTAGGGCACCAGTTTGTAGTACCCTGCCTGGGCTTCTCTTAGCGTGATACCGAGGCTAAGGGTCCTGGGAAATCCCACGGGCGCACCGTGGTCCAATGAATGCGACCCTCGAGTCCCCTCTCATTTCGAGTGAGGTTGATGTCCCCTTGTCTCAGGGTGACAATCACCAGTTGTGCCTCTGCCATGCTGCCTCTTGGGTCGGTGATTCCTTTGACCCAGAGTCGTGCGACATTTGTACGTACAGTGGCACCTCGACTTACGATAATTTCGAATTATGATGTAAATTTGATGGAAAAATGCGACTCGACATACGATGGTGTCGTTGACTAACGATATTTGTTGGTACACGTTCGGGTCGACTAAGCACGTGGTTCCCGGTCACGCAGGCTGACCTGCCTCGGTTTAGTACAGCTGCCCGCTTAGTGACGATTGTGCCTGTAAGAAATTCCGCTTTTGTGGTGATTTTTGCTTTTTGAACATAAAAGTAGTTATTATATATCACGCCATGAGTCCCAGGAAAGTCAAGGGTAAGGTTCAACATATGAAAACCCATGTAAGGATGACCATAGAGCAGAAACAAGAGATCATTCGTAAATATGAAGATGGTGTGCGGGTTGTTGGACTGGCTAGGCAGCACAACAAATCTCGGTCAACGATATCCACCATACTGGCTAAGAAAAAGGACATTATGAGTGCTAAAGTGGCAAAAGGCGTATCAATAATCACGAAACATAGAACAGACGGTTGGAACAAGTTGGGGGAGAAGGTGGTGGAGGCCAAGACCGTCAGTAGTTTCAAAGCGTTATATGACAAAGAGTGCTGGGAAGACGGGACACCACGAGCGTAGCTCTCATCCTGTAACTACACTTAGGTAATTACACTTAGGTAATTACAAAACACTTGAAGATGTTGAACAGTTATTATTAATTTGAAACACAACAAGGAGTTAGCGGGTGATGCTAGCATTTCGGAGGCCATCATTTGTGAAAAGGCAAGAAAATTGCATGAAGACCTTTTAAGAAAACCCCTGGAACGAGTGATGCAGAAGTGAAAGAGTTTAAGGCAAGCAGGGGATGGTTTGAGAAATTAGAAAAAAAGTGGCATTTATAGTGTTGAGAGGCATGGGGAGGCTGCCAGTGCAGACAAACCAGCGGCCTGAAAGATTCATTGGCAAATTAAAGATTTTGTGCAGAGTGAGGCATANAGAAAGTCCTTACAATTGCGGTTGTCACAACATGCTTATAGTATTAGAACTGCCCAAACGTCTAATGCATTGTATCTACATACGAATTTATGCGATCACAATATTAACTGGAATGGTGCAAAAAGCATTACCAATTGTGGGATTTCGTGGAACGGAATTTGATTGAGTCTGCTCTAATCAGTCAGTGTCCAAATCTTCTTAATGTTAGTACTGGAATGTACAAACTTGATCCATTTTTAAGTTATAATATTGCACAACAGTTTAAGAAAAACTGTAATTGTTAGAGAGGCTTACAATGTCTCATTATAATTTTATATTTATATATTCATTTATTGCATGTTCATGAGGCTTTTCTTTAATCTTTCATCCTTTTTCTCTGACCGCTTAATCCTCTTTGACCATTCTAAGCTAAGCTCTACCTGTCTCTGGTTAATTCTTTCCCTAGGGTTGGGTTGGTCAGGTGTCGGCCTATATCCTCCCAATTCCCTTCCTCTTGTCAGTCTGGTTTGACAAAGGCTTTAACAAAGTCGAAACGTTACCTCCTTTCATTTTTCTCTGTGGATTTTCCGCATATATATATATATATATATATATATATATATATATATATATATTATATATATATATAGAGAGAGAGAGAGAGAGAGAGAGAGAGAGAGAGAGAGAGAGAGAGAGAGAGAGAGAGAGCCTCGTTACCTAACGAGGCTCGTTAGGTAACGAGCCTATATATAAGCCTATACCTATAAGGTATATATATATATATATATATATATATATATATATAATATATATGTATATATATATATATATATATATATATATATATATATATATATATATATATATATATATATATATATAGAGCCTCGTTACCTAACGCCCCGTAACTCTGATGCTCTTATTGGTCGCCCGGATGGTATCACAGTGAACCCCTGGAAGAATGGCAAGCAGTTGGTATGGGACTACACGTGCGTATCAACCCTGGCTAACACCTACATTGACCTCAGTGTTGCACAACCAGGTGGCGCTGCCACCCACAGGGAAGCAGCCAAATTCCGTAAGTATAGAGAACTGGATCACCACTACAATTTTGTCCCCATTGCTTCTGAGACACTCGGCGCCTGGGGTAAAAGTGCTACCAGTTTTTTGAAGGAACTGGGTTCTAGGCTCATTGAAACAACAAGGGACCCTAGAGCTGCCAGCTTTCTTTTCCAGCGCCTCAGCGTGGCGATACAGAGGGGAAATGCGCACTGCATCCAGGGTTCCTGTCCGCCATCTGAGCAGCTGGAGGAACTCGACAACTTATGATAACCATCTTTGTAACCTATATGTAACTCCTTTTTTGTAACAAAGTTCAAATAAAGCAAATATATATGTGTACATACAAAAGAATGGGGGAGGTAGGAGAAGAAAATATTAGTGTTCAGTGAGAAACCACAAGGTCTCCTCTGAATACGTTTTATTTTCTTCTCCGAGGCTATGGGTCCCCACATTGGCACCAGAGGTGGTACCCTCACAAATTTTATATATATATATATATATATATATATATATATATATATATATATATATATATATATATATATATATATATATATATATATATATATATAAATTAGCATGATACAATGGAAATAATATGTGTACACATTTGTCATGGACGTAACACAGTGCCTTTGGACAGTACGTACTGCCATTATTAAGTGTACATGTTCATTATACATGGGATTGGCACGTAAAAGCATATAAAATACATTTGGAACTGTGTGCAGAAAATGAACAAAAATATATTCGCAGCAACTCGCACATCCTGCCCTGAGCGCCCTACCGGCGCCGGGAGCGTATGCCACGGGCGACCAGGGAATGATGACGTCACGCACGAACTTACGGACCCCATAGCAGCCAAAGTACGTACAATTTCCACCTTCCGTTACTATACCCATTCTCAGGGAAGGGTTTTTGACACTTTCAAAATAGAAAAGCATTTTTTTCCAGAGATTTTATTTCCTGCGCACTGGGGGGGGGTGTCATATTTGGAGGTCGTGCACTTAAGGGGTTAAAGCTGCAGCGGACCGAGCCAACATCCCGGAGGAGGCACTGCATCTCATAAGGGAGGGACTGCTCAGATACTCGCCTTACTCAAGGTTTGGAGGGAACTTCAAGAGTTCAGGAGGAGCGAGGACGAGCGGTGACTCTCCCAAGAATAGTATGCCTAGCGAAGTAAATCGGCTCAAGAGCTCGAGGGACGCGGGGAGGAAGCCCCAAGCTGTGAGCAGTGGACCTAGCTCGGGAGCAGAAGCTGCTGCCCGGGAACCGACGACAGGGAGTCCAAGGAGGACTCAGGGAACATCGGCTATTGGCATTGCCAGAGGGACTGGCGAGTGATCGCCTAGGGGAGGCGGCCGATGCTACAACTGTGGTGTAAGAGGACATTATTCCCGTGAGTGTGACGAGCACCGGAGGAATATGGGAGTGATGTTAAAAGAGGAGAGAGTATTTGTTCATACCCCATATTTTAGTGGACCCAATGTGAATGGTTGGGAAATGAAGTTGGGTGAACACCCCTTCGCTTTTGGGGCCACAGTGAAGTTTGGGAAGTCAGACCAAATGGAGGTTGCAATTCTTCGTAATACGGGTGCTGACATAAGCATGGTAGCCAGGAGTATTCTTCCCAATGATTTTATGGAATTACCTGTGGGAGTGGTGAGAATACAGAGTGTGGGAGAAGAGTACAGGTTACCACTTCACAAGGTACAGCTGATTGCCGACTATGGAGTCGAGAAGGCTATCATAGCTGTCGCCCCTAAGTTACCCTTAGAGTATGTACAGATGGTGCTGGGTAACGACCTCGGTGGAGGCAGGATACAATCCGATTGGGCCAGGAGTGCCTATGTGTCAGGCAGTGGTACAACCATGCCAGGTGAAGGGCCGGTCGACTCGAGTAGTGGTGAAGAAGCCGACCGCACCAATGATAACGTCGTCAGGGACGACAACGACGAAGGCAGAGAGGTCGTGGAGAACCCCGACGAGGACCTGCGGTTAAGCCTAATGATGCATGTGGAGGAGTGGCGAGGAGCAGCTGTACAAGTGCTTGGGGCAGTGAAGGTGCTGCAGGCCGCACTCCTTCCACCTAAAAAGGTGAGTAAGGTGAACTCAGTGGATGAGCGAACTGTGGTGAGGGGCAGAGTGGAAGAGCCACGACACAGTGCACCCTACGCCGGCCGGAAGAATAGTGGTAGGTGCAAGAACAACCACAGTGGCGAGGTGAGCCACAGTGAGGCGAATAAGCCCAACCACGAACAGAAGACGTCTACAGGGAAAAGATTCTCATGGAGGAATGAAGATGGTCGTCAAGGATGGTGGAATGAATGGTATGAGAAAGGTAATAGGAAGAAAGTAGGGAACAGGTATACCCAGGGTAGGTGCCAGCCTAACGGGAGGGGCACTGGGCCATCGCAAAAGCCTAATGTAGAAGAGAGGAAGTTGCTGGATGGGGGACAGGTAACAGGTGTCGCTGTGAGGAGACAGCGCACTTACAGGAGAAGAGGAACCGAGAAGAGAGAAGAATGGCGAAGAGGAGATCCTGAGAGGAAGCATGAGATACCTGTGGGACGCAGTGGAAGTGCAAAGGTACCTCAGAGTGCACGATGCAGTGAAGGCCCTACATACACTGGACCTTGCAGTGGTAACGAGTCGTTGGAACGTACTCGTGGACATGGAAGGAGGATCTTTTATAGGTGTTCTGGGAACACCCACTCAACCCGGTCCTGTGCGAGGTGGTAGTATATGAACGCAAGTGACTGGCGGGGTGGTACGAATCACGTCACCAACTGGAGAAGTAACACTTCAGAAATGGAGGGAGCAACAGCATAGATGCCCTCTCCAGTGCTGCTCATTCGATATGACTCTTATTTTAAGGGGAGGGGTATGTTACGGAACCCCTTCTAGTTCTCTCCAAATCTGTCTTTAAGAGTCATATCAGCTTCCCCTACTGATTCTCTGAGATGCAGGGAGTCTGTTGATATATGTGGCGACCAGATCGGCCGCCTGATGAGGGAGAAATTTACATTATAAGTTTGTAGGTAAGGGGGAAGTGGCGCCTGATACAAGGAAATGGTACCCCCTACCTGCAGATCCGCCATTTTGTGAACGACGCCAGCCGACTGCAGACTGGCTGACTTAGGTCACGGGCGACCAATTAGAGCCCGCCGTGACGTCACCGAGTTCCCCTGGCGGCACCGGCTGAGGTAATGTCAGAGTTGACTTGATTGTAAGAGTGGAAGGACGTACCTCAGTCAGCTCTCGGGGTTTGGAGGCTCTGGGAGCCCTACTCAGTGGATTAAAGCTAGCAGTCCACCATTGTTACTGGAGACCCTGTGCTTCTGGGAAGCCAGAAGAAACCAAGTTCATTGGGCAGAGAAGGGCCAAAACTTGGAAAATCGGTCGGTGGCGACGCTGGAGGGCGCCGCCTGACGTCGAGGGTCTGGAGGTGTGGCGGGCAGGCCTGGCTGTGACTGGATCACGTTCACTGAGGATGTTGGAGGGACGACACCGTTCCTAGGACAAGGAGCAACGCCTTGTGGAAGAAACGAGTGTGTGTATACAGTGATTAGCTCAGTCCCCACTGGATGAGCCAGGATTGAGATATCTGAAACTCTGGGAGTGGTTCGGCGACGACGTGAAGGCCTCACGACACCTTAGGACTTTTGGAACGTTCCTGCATCGTCAAGGACCGACTCAGGAAGCGTGGGGACCTCACACCATCGAGGGACAGGCGTCGTGAGCCAGGAATGTAAAAGTAGATCAATTTCCCTCCCATTACCCCTTTGTTGAGTAGACTAGATAGGCCACGATATTCATTTATGGATGTTCCAGTGTAACACTGATACATTATGATAATGATAGTGATAATGTTTATTCAGGTAAGGTACATACATATAGTATAGTAGTAGGCATCCTTCAGTCTCGGGAGACTATGGAGTTGCGCTCTGGTTGTCAATCCTGGTGCAGCGTCTGGTGTGACTGATGAGGCCAATCCGAGAGTGGCAATCCATCCCACACCGAGCACAAACGAAGTCCGATTCTGGTCTGTCTTCCTGGCTATTGGCTTTCCTTCTCTGTCTCTTTGCCTCCGATTCCTTGGCAAGTGACTCCTCGAACTTGGAGAGACCTCTTTGAACAGACTGCCTCCAGGCTGAACAGTCTGCAGCCAGTGTCTCCTATATAGCAAGATCGACGTCCATGGCTTTCAGGTCCCTCTTGCATACGTCTTTGTACCGTAGCTGGGGCTTGCCTGTTGGACGCTTTCCCTGCATCAACTCTCCGTACAGGAGATCCTTGGGGATCCTGCCGTCGCCCATTCTCACAACGTGCCCGAGCCAGCGCATTCGTCTCTGTTTCAGCATTGTGTACATGCTGGTGATTCTTGCTCTCCCCAAGACGTTGTTGTTTGTCACCTTGTCCTGCCAGGTGATGTCCAAGATGTGTCGAAGGCAGCGCATGTGGAAGGCATTCAGCTGTCTTTCCTGACGGGCGCGGAGTGTCCAAGACTCACTGCCATAAAGGAGAGTGCTCAGGACACAGGCTCTGTAAACCTGAATCTTAGTATACTCAGTCAGCCTATTGTTGGCCCACACTCTCTTTGTCAGTCTGGACATGGTAGTAGATGCCTTACCGATGCGTTTGTTTAGCTCCGTATCAAGAGAGAGGGAGTCAGAGATTGTGGAGCCCAGGTACACGAAGTCGTGAACGACTTCCAGTTTGGAATCGGAGATGCCGATGTCAGGTGGGGAGTCCACTCCTTGTCCCATGACTTGTGTTTTCTTCAGGCTGATGGTGAGTCCGAAAGCCTGAGAGGCCTCGCTGAAGCGGGTCATGAGCCGTTGGAGGTCTTCGGCTGAGTGGGCAGTGACTGCTGCGTCGTCGGCAAAAAGGAAGTCGCGCAGACACCTCAGCCGAACCTTCGTCTTGGCTCTCAGCCTGGCGAGGTTAAAGAGCTTTCCATCCGACCTGGTCCGGAGGTAAATGCCTTCCGTGACAGATCCGAAGGCGTGCCGCAGCATAACTGCGAAGAAAATCCCGAATAGGGTTGGAGCCAGTACGCAGCCCTGCTTTACTCCACTTCGGATGTCAAAGGCGTCTGATGTTAGTCCATCAAAGACCACGGTGCCCCTCATGTTCTCATGGAAAGATCTGATGATGCTGAGGAGCCTGGGTGGGCATCCGATCTTGGGGAGGATCTTGAACAGGCCATCCCTGCTGACGAGGTCGAAGGCCTTCGTCAGATCTATGAAGGCTATGAAGAGTGGCTGCTTCTGTTCCCTGCATTTCTCCTGCAGTTGTCTGAGGGAAAAGACCATGTCGATGGTGGACCTGTCAGCTCTGAATCCGCATTGTGATTCTGGATAGACTCTCTCTGCAAGTACTTGGAGCCTCTTCAATGCGACTCGAGCAAACAGCTTTCCGACAGTACTGAGGAGGGAGATTCCACGGTAGTTGTTGCAGTCGCCCCTGTCACCTTTATTCTTATACAGCGTGACGATGTTGGCATCCCTCATGTCCTGTGGCACCTCTCCTTCCCAGCAGAGGCAGAGAATTTCATGCAGCTCCATGAGCAGGCTACCTCTGCAGCACTTCAAGGTCTCAGCAGGAATGCCATCTTTGCCAGGAGCTTTACCAGAAGCAAGGGAGTCTAGGGCATCACTGAGTTCTTCGAGGGTCGGTTCGCTGTCGAGCTCCATTAGCACAGGCAGACACTCAATGGCGCTCAGGGCGTCTTCGGTGACCACATTGTCCCTGGCGTATAGCTCAGAGTAGTGCTCGACCCAGCGCTTCAGCTGCAGTGTCTGGTCCTGAATCACCTCGCCAGTGGCAGATTTCAGAGGAGCGGTCTTCCTCTGGATTGGGCCGAGGGCCTGCTTGATGCCGTCATACATTCCCCTTACATTGCCTGTATCCGCTGCAGTCTGTATCTGGGAGCAGAGCTGGAGCCAATAGTTGTTGGCACATCGCCTGGCGCTCTGCTGTACTTTGCAGCGGATGGCCCGAAGGATCTGTAAGTTGCGCTGACTTGGGCAGGCTTTGTAGGCTGCCAAGGCGTTTCTCTTCTCTTCGATGACAGGTGTCATCTCTTCCGAGTGAGCCTCGAACCAGTCAGCCGACCTGCTGGTCTTCTTGCCAAAGGTGGAAATGGCAGCGTTGAACACAGCGTCTCTGAAGTGCTCCCATCTTTTACAGGCAGTGACCCCGGCTGGGCCAGGGAGAGCTTCCTCGAGCACACGTGCAAAATCTTTCACCTTGTCCTGGTTTCGGGTCTTGGTGGTGTCGATGCGAGGTCTGCCCGCCTTTTTCGAGTGATGAATCTTCTTTGGTTGCATCTTGACCCTGCTACAGACCAGGGAGTGGTCGGTGTCACAGACAGCACTCTGGTAGCTACGCGTAATCTTGACGCTGGGTAGACTTGCACGCCTGGTAAGAATCAGGTCAAGCTGGTGCCAGTGCTTGGATCTGGGGTGTCTCCAAGATACTCGGTGTTGAGGCTTTGTGCCGAAGAACGTGTTGGTGACACAGAGACCATGAAGGCAGCAGAGTTCTAGCAGACGTTGCCCGTTCTCATTCATCCTCCCTATGCCGAATTGACCCAGACAAGTGTTGTGCTCGGCACCCACTCTGGCGTTGAAGTCGCCGAGGATGAACAGTGGCTCCTTTACAGGGATTCTCGCTATGACTCTGTTGAGGTCATCGTAGAATTTTTCCTTTGCCTCTGCTGGAGAAGTCAGGGTTGGTGCATATGCACTAATTACATTGACTGGTCCTGTTTGGGAGTGCAGTTGCAGAGACAGAATTCGTTCGGTTTCCCCCATTGGTGGCATAATGTATCCCAACAGTGCATTCCTGACGGCAAATCCCACACCATGTTCTCTGGTCTCATCAGGTGGTTTTCCTTGCCAGAAGAAAGAGAAGGTCCTCTCTCTCACAGATCCTGATCCAGGGAGCCTGATCTCTTGGAGAGCAACAATATCCATCTGCAGTTTGCTAAGCTCCCTATCGATAATTGCTGTTTTTCGGGCGTCATTATTTCTTGCAGGTCATCAGAGAAACCTAATTATTGGAAATTAGGTATGGTATTGCTTGGTGCAAAGTTGTCGGGCCGCTTGTCGGTTTTCACCCTAAACCCCACGCACCCAGTGAGGTTAACGGACCGTGGCGAGGCAACACCTTATTGGCTGGGGTTTGCCCAGCTTGAGGCGGGCGGTAGCTGCCCAGTGAGGCGCGATGACCCCTCCCACCGTCAGAAGCAACCCCTGGCGTCACACTCTTCGCCAATCGAGCAGAAGACTTAAAACCGGTAGACTGTCGCTTCCCGTGTTGGTTCGACGCTGTGAGGCGAAGCTGGAGTGTCCTCTCCAGGGCGCAAAGCCTGGGTAGGTAGATATGGAGGAGAAGCTGTTACCCATGCAGCAGATCCCCCTCTCCACGTTGCTGAAATTATCCAATAGAAAGGCAAATGCCAATACACATGGTTCCAGCAACGTCGCAGGAGCTGCCAGAACGAGGTCGACGTCAACAACGAACTGCCTTAGGGGCTCCAACTCCGGATTTTTCCTCGAGGTTGACTCCTGAAGCCTTTCCCAGAAAAGGGTATGGCCGCAAGGAAGCGGAGGTTTAAAATCAGGGTTTTCCTTCCCCTAGATGGGCTGCCTTCCCAGGCTATCGAGTCCCATCTACCCGGAGCAGCTGGTTTTAAGGCGCCAGAGGCACGCCCTCGCCCCTTCTCCTGTCGGTAAAAGCAGTTCCGCCGGACTTAAAGACTAAGCCACCCGTGCAGGCCAGGAGTTGGACTTGGTTGTCAGAGGCTATTTGAGACGCATGCCGTATAGGAGCATTTTATAGGTCATGGGAGCTCGTCCCCCATTACCACCCCCTGGCTATGACAACCCCTTGGAACCATGTACATACATACATACATACATACATACATACATACATACATACATACATACATACATACATACAAGAGATTTTACAAAATTAGATAGATTTATAAATAGAGCTAGTACATACAATGCCTAAAGCCACTATTATGCTAAGCGTTTCAGGCAGGAAAAACATTAATGACTAAAACTTAATACTATTTGAGTACAAAGAATAAAATGTGTTCAGAACAAATATAACAAACAAAAAATGGGGTGGGGGAACATGGCTGAAAAAGCAGCAAAATTACAATTAGGTCGACAAACAGCGATGATTAAAAAAACAGACATGGGTTGAATTTATTTACAGGGAATTTATTAGGTATTGCTTCGTTTTTATCTTAAACTGGTTGAGAGAGGTACAACATGATTGGGAAGGTCATTCCACATTCTGAGTCCCTTGATCTGTAGAGCATTTCTAGTTCGAATAAGTCGTACTCTTGGAATATCAAAACTGTATTTGTTTCTGGTGTGGTGCTCATGGGTTCTGTTACAACCTTAATGAAGCTTTTGAGGTCAGGATTGGCATTACAGTTCAGCGTTTTATATATGTATAATACACATGAGAGACTGTGCAGTGACTTAATATCTAACATATTCAGAGATTTGAGTAGGGGTACCGAGTGATGTCTGGGGCCAAAGTTGGATATGGTCCTAATAGCAGCTTTGTGTTGAGTAATTAGAGGATGTAATTGATTTTGGGTAGTAGAACCCCAAGCACAAATACCAAAGTTGAGATATGGATAGATGAGCGAGTAATAGAGAGTCATCAGGGCAAGGCGGGGTACATAATATCTGATCTTAGAAGGAATGCCAACAGTTTTTGAAACTTTTTGTATATATTTAGAATGTGTCCCTGGAAATTCAGCTTGCGGTCAATGAGAACATAAGAACATAAGAACAAAGGCAACTGCAGAAGGCCTATTGGCCCATACGAGGCAGCTCCTATCTATAACCATCCAATCCCACTCATATACATGTCCAACCCGCACTTGAAACAATCGAGGGACCCCACCTCCACCATGTTACGCAGTAATTGGTTCTACAAATCAACAACCCTGTTACTGAACCAGTATATACCCAAGACTTTCCTAAATCTAAATTTATCCAATTTATGCCCATTGTTTCGGGTTCTGTCTTGTATTGATACTTTTAATACCCTCTTAATATCCCCTTTGTTGTACATAATATCTGATCTTAGAAAGAATGCCAACAGTTTTTGAAACTTTTTTTGATATATTTAGAATGTGTCCCTGAAAATTCAGCTTGTGGTCAATGAGAACGCCAAGGAATTTGCCATCTATTTTGTTACAAATTTGGGTATTGTTTATTCTGAGATTTATTTCATTAGAGGATTTATTGCCAAACAGAATATAGAAAGTTTTGTCAATGTTAAGGGTGAGTTTGTTGGCAGTTAGCCAAAGATGGACTTTATTTAGCTCAGTATTTACTGTGGCATTTAGAGCAAGGGGGTCAGGACTGGAGTAAATGAAGGTTGTGTCGTCAGCAAATAGAATTGGTTTGAGGTGTTGGGAGGCATTTGGAAGGTCATTTATGTAGATGAGAAAGAGGAGAGGGCCAAGTATGCTGTCTTGAGGAACACCGATGTTGATGGGTAGGGTGGGAGAAATTGAATTATTCACAGAAACATACTGGAGCCTGTCAGTAAGGTAAGATTTGAGGTATTCCAGGGAGTGTCCTCTGACTCCATAATGATGTAATTTAAGAAGAAGGTTTTGGTGGTTGACAGTGTCAAAAGCCTTACGCAGGTCCACAAATAACCCAATAGAGAACTCATTTTTATCAAGAGCTGCATGAATCAAGTTAATCATACTAATAAGTGCATCGTTAGTGCTTTTTTAGTAGTAGGCCTATCTGCCTATCCTACCTTACTGCCTATCCTATATTAGTAGTAGGATAGGCAGTAAGGTAGCTTGTGTCCAGGACCGTTGAAGTGGACAGTGTGTGTGTGGATGTAGAGGCATTTAGAGAGGAGGAGGCGGACGTGGACGAAGCGGCCCCCTTTGTGAGAGGGTGTGAGACCCCCTTTTTCATCTTCCCAGTTGAAAGAGTCACAGGAGGTCGTGAGAGAAGAATTGCCGACGATCCCCAGATTATTTATGCTATATATCCATTTCTATCATGACTTGTATATGTGATCATGTAGCTTATGTTAGTATATATCACATATTTTATCATTGTGTTTAAGTGCGTCTCCATAATGATCTCTGTGAGCATTCACGAGGGATATCATAGTGACATACTTCACTAGTCCCACCAAGTAAACATTATGTTTTCTATAGAAGTTCTTAGTGGCTGGAGAGTGGTAAAGCAGCACAAACTTATATAAAAGTGTACCCTAGGCTATCCATCCAGTATCAGATCTGTAGGTGTAGCAACACTTTGGCAACAAGCAACATAGTGGCTGGAGAGTGGTAAAGCAACACAGACTTTTATAGAAGTGTACCTTGGGCTGTCAATCCAATGTCAAATTTGTAGGAGGAGCAACACTTTGGCAACAAGCAGTATAGAATACACCCACTGAACTGCACTGCTAGGGTGCAGAGATCTCAACCCAGCTGGCGACCTTCTTAAAATTTATATAGAGAAGGTAGGCGGGAAAGGAATTCCTGCAACTTTTTGTCTCGCTGGCAAGACTCAGGTAAGTCATTGTTAAAAGGTAAACCTGGGTCTTCCTTCACTCCTCCGCGGGTCTAGGCCAGAATTGCTAATAGCAGTTTCCCCGTGGTTGACTGAAGGGCTCCCATGGTGAATCAGTGGCACCCCCAGTGGTGGGAACGAAGACCTTCGGTGGTGAGGTATTACTGGTCCTCTTCTGTGGGACCAAGTGACTCTGGGGAGTCATGTGATCGGAGAGACTGAAGGGCTGCTAGCGGAGCCCCAGCCCACTCTCCGTTACAGTACAATAAAGTAAATTTTATAGTTATCTACTGGTACATTTTAGCATAATTTGAGGATTTCACACAGAAATCACAATTGATGCATCAAATGAACAAATCCACAAGAGCCGTGACGAGGATTCGAACCTGCGTCCAAAAGCATCCCAGACGCTGCCTTAATCGACTGAGCTGTGTCAATAGGCCGTTCTCCCTCTTCGCCCTTACTTCATTACACACAGAAATCACAATTGCGTGATGCATCAATGAAGGGCCCACAAGGGCTGTGACGAGGACTCGAACCTGCGTCCAAGATCAGCAGATAATGAGAATTGTCATACAACTTTACCATTGTAATAATTGCTGTTATCTTGTATCTTATTATGCACATAGTTTGCTACATAATATCTTGCAATAATCCTCAAATGACAAATCCACAATGGCCGTGACGAGGATTCGACCCTGCGTCCGAGAGCATCCCAGAAGCTGCCTTAATCGACTGAGCTATGACATGGTCAAAAGGAGTTGAAACCAAAGTTCTACTGAACTTACTGGATCCTGCAACCTCTCCGAGGTACAAAGCTCGAGTACATGGGGGGAGTTGTGTAAAACCCTGGTTTGTGCCTCGGAGAGGTTGCAGGATCCAATAAGTTCAGTATAACTTTGGTTTCAACTCCTTTTGACCATGTCATAGCTCAGTCGATTAAGGCAGCTTCTGGGATGCTCTCGGACGCAGGGTCGAATCCTCGTCACGGCCCTTGTGGATTTGTTCATTTGAGGATTATTGCAAGATATTATGTAGCAAACTATGTGCATAATAAGATACAAGATAACAGCAATTATTACAATGGTAAAGTTGTATGACAATTCTCATTATCTGCTGATCGTGCTGCATTATTCCTTGAAATGATCCTCATATTTTGCTTCAGTGAGCCAATGTATAACCCTGGAATGTTGTCCTAATGCACCTTGTAATCCTTTCATTGTTGTGTATTGTTATTATTGTGTATTATTCTAATCTGCTTTTGTGTCAAAAGTTTTGCAATGCTCCTGTAAACATTTTTGACGATTTGCTGTAATTATTCTAGTTAAAATTATCTGTACCTGTATAGTAAAAACTGTAAAGTACCCGTAAACATTTTTTTGTAAATTTTGCTTTGAAATGTCTAAAATTATCTGTTAGTTTAAGGATTTGCCCGAAACGCTATGCGTGCTAGTGGCCTTACAAGAATGTAAAATCAAGTCAATTTCTATGTTCTCTGTTAATCCCCAATGTACCTTCTTGTATATAAATAAATAAATAAAATAAATGTGGACCTGATCAAATGTAAACTGTGTTAACAAAACTATTCGCACACCCTCCGTCACTATGTGATGGAGTGCGAAAAGGTACGTGAATTCAGAGACAATTCTATAACCAATGTTCCAACGATGTGTAAATATTTCATTCAAAATGATCTGCTACCAGAAATTTTAGCCAAATATCCCCAGTTTGCTAACTGTAGGTAGTAACTAAGTGACTGTAACCTATCCACCGCTGCCCACTGGATGGGGGGCGGTGTGCAGGACAAACATATCAATTGTGACACTAGCTCTCCACATATGTCAGTTGCTTAATTTAGAAACTGTACTTGTGGTCGATCTCGAACCCATTGTTGATGTGACGACTTATACTGAATTTTGTAACTAGCTCATCAAGATTGTAACTTGCTTAGCTAAATGAATTGTGGGGTTCAGTCCCTGAGCCCATTATGTGCCTCTGTAACCCTTTCCACTACCGCCCATAAGATGGGTATAGGGTGCATAATAAATGAACTAAACTAACTAACATAGGTACATATATTGGGGGGATTGGGTAGCACTAGATACAGTGAGAGTTTAAAGCTAACTAACTATGGAAGATTATGGAAGATGAAATTAGGTACTTTTTGGTTTGGTTTCTGAATAAGGCAAAAGTTGGACCGCTTTTCAATTCGTTAGGGAGTGAGTTCCATAGACTAGGTGCCTTTATTTGCATAGATTGTTTACTAAGATTAAGTTTGACTCTTGGGATTATTAGAGATATTTACTTCTGGTGTGGTGATTACGTGTTTTATTACATGTACATGTGTCCAAGGAGAGTTTCAGAACAGGGTTTGCACTTAAGAACAGGATTTTGTAAATGTAATTGGCAGAAGAGAATGTGTGGAATGAGGTTATTTTTAGCATGTTTAGTGATTTAATTAAACAGGGGGCCTGAGTGTTGTCTGAAAACCGAGTTTGTTATAGTTCTGATAGCAGAGTTTTGCTGGGTGATGATGGGCTTGAGGTAGTTTTCTGAGGTTGAGCCCCGTGCACAGATACCATATGTTCAAATTCAAATTTTTATTCAGGTAAGAGTACATACATTAATAAGAATTACAAACATAATGTTGGATTTATAGATAGAGTTAGTATATACAATACCTAAAGCCACTAATACACATAGCATTTCGGGCAAGATGTGGGGGGAGAAAAAGACACTTAGGCTAAAACTTAATCGTAAATGAGATTAAAGTATAAATTGTGTTAAAAAAAATAAAAATGGGGGGGGGCACATGGCAGAAATCAGTAATCGTACAAGTTGGTCAACAAACAGCATTGTTTAGAATAACATGACATGGGTTGACATTTAGGAATAAGGTAGGTTACATGGAGTTAATTAGGTAGTGCTTAGTTTTACTCTTAAACTGGTTGAGAGAGGTACAACCTTTGACATGATTGGGAAGGTCATTCCACATTCTGGGTCCCATGAGTTGTAGAGCATTTCTAGTTTGGTTAAGTCGTACTCTTGGAACATCAAATAGGTATTTGTTTTTGGTGTGATGCTCATGGGATCTGTTCAACCTTCTAGGAAGCTTCTAAGGTCAGGATTGACATTACAGTTCAGAGTCTTAAATATATAGAGTACACATGAGAGGATGTGCAGTGACTTAAAATCTAACATATTCAAAGATTTGAGTAAGGGTACCGAGTGCTGTCTGGGGCCAGAGTTAGATATTGTTATAATAGCAGCTTTGTGTTAGTAATTAGAGGACGTAAATGACTTTGGGTAGTAGAACCCCAAGCAAAAATACCATAGTTGAGATAAGGATAGATGAGAGAGTTGTAGCGAGTAGATTATCCCAATAATATACTCGCTCCAAACGCATTAGCCTAATGAGAGAAGCAAAGCTCTTCTTAGTACTAATTATGGAACTCAACCTCTCTCTACTTCCAATTAATATTCCTGTCAACCTTTGGAGAACGGTGAGGTGTTGCTCGAGCATATAAGCAGCACAGTAGCGAATAATAACCTGCCAAACTGTCACAGAAAAGCCATTACTTCACTATCTTCTGGGATGTGAAGCAACCAACGACCTTAGAAGAGCTTTAAGAGTCCCTGAATCTTGCAGTGGCCACCCTGAAGCCATCAACACAGCCACTCTCCTGGTCAAAAAAAGGTGTCCAGCAGCTGGAGACCCTCACAAAGACTGACAAGCAGTATCCTCCCCCGCGATAACAGCTTGACGATTAAATGCAACCTCAGAATACTGAAAAGAATTACTGAACAAAAAACTGTACCACTTACGGGCTATCATGCCCGTGCTACCTCTTGGGTGGTTAATCTTTATCAATCAATCGAAAAATAACTAGTCTACTTTCAAGTGTGGTCTAGAACAGACACTTGCGAGATACTGTACCGACTCTCAGTGAGCTCAACTCACACCATTGCTCGCCAAGGTATCACCTGCATACTTCTGTATACTCGATCAAATATATATATTCTCTTAGTGTTTGTGTTTATTGTCACCATACTTTTACGTAACAATAGAACGTTACAGAGTAATAGAGCGTCACCAGGGCAGGTGGTACATATATCTTGTGAGTCTACTTGTGGATGTCAACCAACAAACTCACACTAAACATAGAAAAGACCTGCTACCTCTTATTTGGAAGCAAATCAACAAATGCAATTCAGCTTCGATAGATAATGTAAACATTAGCAATAAAAATGATGAAAGTTCCTTGGTCTATACTTAGACAAGAGATCAACTTCAGCACCCACATACAACAACACATAACTAAAAAGGTTTTAAAACAGTTGAATATCTCTAAGATCAGATATATGTACCCTACTCTGCTCTTCTCTCATTCTATTATGCACTTGTCTATCCCTCTTTTACTTATGGTATCTGTGCTTGGGTTCAACCTCTGCAAACTACCTCAAGCCCTCATCACACAGCAAAAATCTTGCTATCAGGACAAAACAAACTCTGCTTTCAGACAACACACAGCTCACCCTGTTTAAATCCTTAAACATGCTAACATAAATTCACCATACATTCTCTTGTGTCAATTACGTTTGAAAAAAAAAAAAATCTAAGTGCAAACCCTGTTCTGAAACTCTTCCTGGACAGATTTAATAGAACACATAACCACCACACCAGACATAAATATCTCTTGATATCCCCAGAGTCAAACTTAATCTGTGTAAACACTTATTATTTATTTTTATTTATTTATTTATTTATTTATTTATTTATTATTTATTTATTTATTTATTATTATCATACAAGAGGTACATTGGGTTTGTGAGAATACATAGCATAGTATTTACACTCTTGTAAAGCCACTAGTACGCGCAGCGTTTCGGGCAGGTCCTTAATCTAACAGATAATTTTAAGTAGGTAAATTCTAGTAGATTAGTAAAATGATAACAAATACATTGCAAGAAAAAATGAGATGAGAGAGATTAGTAAGTATATTAAAGCACATTGGTATATGAAAGCTCTGATTGATTACATTGACAGCTTGATTGATAATTTAAACAAGATTAATAGACACCATACAGCAGATTAACAGCACATATAAGAAGACAGCAGTGATCACAATGATTAAGATGTTCGGATGAGTACATAAAGGTTGGGAGATTGGGTAGCAATAGATGCAGTGCAATTTTAAAGCAAAAGTAGTAAAAACTATGAAGATGAAATTAGGTTGTTGTTGTTGTTAAAGATTTAGCTACTCAGGACGAAGTGTCCATGTAGCACGGGCTATTGTGAGCCCGTAATTGAGTTTGGTTATACATGATAACCTTTTTCCTGTGATATTTGGTCTAGTTTAAAATGGAGGAGGGGATTTCTCCTTTTTTCTGCTTATTTATCGCTTCTGTTTTAGTGCACTGGTTTTAATCTTGTTTATTAACATTATCTTGGTGGTGATGTAGATGCAGAATGCTCACTAATGAGTCCCATTCCTCAACAGCTTTTCTAATCATTGTAGTCGCGGTGGAATGTGCATCTAATGCAGCTGCTGTCGTGGATTAATGTTGAGTTTGATGCGCAGGGGTTCAGTAGCTTCACATTCCAGTAAGTAGTGCAATAGTGGCGCCTCTGCTTCAGTTTCACAGATGTGACAACTCAGATGTTGAACTTAATATTGGGTTCATTACCTCCCAGCAGCACTTGTAACCAAGTCTGAGTCTGTGTATGGCTACTGCAATGTCTCTGGATATCTTTTTGCCAGGCTTGAAAGAGGAGTAACCAGTGGCTTGTTCGTACCATATCGCAGTGGATCTTCCTTCCGCTACTTTGGCTCTGTGGCGACTTTTGATAGTTGAGAATATTTTCTTCTTGATTTGCTCCTTATCTGTGAGAAACTTGGAGGTATTTGAACCTGTACAACAGGTAGAGCAGTGGCAGTTTTTGCTAGTGAGTCTGCTTTTCATTACCATCTATGCCAATGTGACTTGGTATCCAATTTAGGGTGATTGACAGTCCTCGATTATGGGCTTCTTTTCTATATGTTGAATTTCTTGTGAGGAGTTGTATATTATCTCTGTGCTGACTGGATAACAATGCCTGGAGCGAAGATTTAGAGTCGGTATGAATGATGACATCATGTAAATTATTCTCAATTGTATAGTTTATTGCCTCCTTCAGGGCATATAATTCTGTTTGCAATGTTGAGCACCCACTATTCATGCTCCAGTAAGCTTCATGGTTGGTAGTGTAAACTGCTGCCCCAGCAGAACCTTTTTCTTGATCAACTGATCCGTCTGTGAAGATGTGAGTCGTTGTGGGCTAGAGATAGTTTCATTTGTGTTCTATTACTTCCTTGAGCCTCTGCGGGTCACATGCTGATTTTTAAACTGGTAATCTTTCAATGATTATCTTTAGACTCGATTCTTCCCATGGAGGAGGCTGTCGAAAGTGTTGATATGGTCTATCTTCCCCTTGTTTTTAATGGTCCATTTCAGGTCCATTTTCTCTAAAATCTTGACCACATTATCCATCCATGAGCTTGTTCTATACTGTAGGTTTTTCTGAAAGGATCTCTGTATGCTGTCTTTGATTGACAGCCTGGCGGTTGTTCCAGTAAGTTTTCCTATTATGGTGGCTATCCTTTGTTTCATCCTGTTTTCTAATGCTGGTAAATTGTTTCCATTCTAAGGTTCTCTCTACGCGTCCATATAGGTGCTCCCAGCATTGTTCTCAGAGCATCATTTTGAGACACTTCCAGTTTCTCCCATTGGTTATCACTGAGGGATGTAAGAGCAGGGCAGCATAGTCGATGAGTGACCTAACTGCTTGAACGTAGTACATTTTGAGTACTGGTAGAGATGCACCTCTCTAAGACTGGTCAGGGAGCGCAAAGCTGAGTTTCTGGCTTTACAGCGTTGCCGAAGATATTCAATTTCTTGAGTGAATTTCAACTGGTTGTCTATTATGACTCCTAGGTATTGAAAAGAGGTAACCCACTCGATTTCTTGTCCTTGTATTGCCAGTTGATGTCTTGAGTTCTCATTTTAACGGCCATTGCTTTTGTTTTATTGCTGTTTATTTTCACTGCTATGCGTTCCGCTTCCCTGCTGATATCTAGGCATTTTTGTGCATGGTTCCTTGCACCTTTGCCATTGATGATGACCACAAAGTCGTCTGCATAGTTAAGAAGTTTGGCTTTTGGTAGCTTGAGCTTCATGAATTGTTCCATGAGACAGTTGAAGAGGAAGGGGCTTAGTATTCCTCCTGCGGAGTTCCATTTTCCAGCCTCTTTGAGGTCGATGTTTTTCCTTGGAATTTGACTTTAGCTTCTCGGTTAAGCAGGCTTCCTTTGGCAAAAGCAAGAGCGTGTCCTTTGATTTCCTTATCCACAAGGCAGCACAGTGTAGCTGGAGCACTGGCTAACTCGAAGCTTTTTCAAGGTCTAGAAAAATAAGGATTCCAGGTTTGTCATTGATTTGATCCAGGAGGGAGGTAGGCATTCTGTGGTTCCAAACCTTTTCTGTAAGCAAACATATTTTGGTGTAGTGGATTGGCTTTCCATTCAATTCGATTAAGGGCCATTCTTTCTGCAGTTTTGGCCAGACAGCTTGTTAATGAGATGGTCTTGATTTCCTGGGTCTTAGGTTTGGAATGGGAACTATAATTGCACTGTTCCAAGAGAGTGGTCGGGTTCTTGTCACCCATAACTCTGTTGAGATTCAAGAAGGCTTCTTCACCCTTTTCTCCTAGCTTGGCTAGCATGTTGTAAGTGATTTTGTCCTCGCCTGGAGGTTTTTTTGTTTTCTTTGTAGCACTTCTGAGTTCTTCAGATTGAAAGGTTGGTTAGTTCGTCAGGAAGGCTAAAGCATCATCTATTTTTCCATCTTGCTGCTTGAAGTCTTGTTGTGAGTCAGAGTGCTTGAGGAAGTTGAGTGGAACTGGCTCTTGAAGCAAATAGATTTGCTAGCCTTTCTGCTTCTTGCTCTGGATGAACATGTGCGGCGGAGCAGGAGGCGATTTTCTTTGGCCTTGTTGATCTGCCTCCAGATGTNCTCAGGAACCTGTACACCTGTTGATTGACGGTTGAGAGGCGGGACCAAAGAGCCAAGCTCAACCGCCCGCAGGCACAACTAAGTGAGTACACACAGGTCAAGCGGGATGGTAAGACAACAGAATGAAGCTGGAGGAGAGGGACTGGACGAGTCAATACCATTAGGATTGCTAAGGCATGAAGGAAGTCAGTGGGGAATTGAAGGACCTGAGGGAACTATATGTAGCTGCAGATAGAATTAAGTGCAGCACAAGTGGAGATAAAAAGCCTAAAAACAGGCCCTCCTCAGACTCTGGCCAGGGACCAACCCCCCAGGTACCAGGAGATGTAGCAATGGCAGGGACCCCTACAATTGGCCCACCTTTGCTGAAATGCTGAAGAGCCCAGGAGCAATGTCCACAGTCAAGGAAGTTGTAATGAAAGCAGTAACCTCAGAGGAGGCAGCTAGATGCACAAGCCAGCTATGGAAAGGAAAAGAGCTGTAGTAGTGGTAGGTGTGAAGGAACAAGAGGGCTCCACAAGGGAGGAATCGAGGACTAAAGACAAAGCTGCAGTGGCAGGGATATTAAAGGAGAAGGAATGGAAGGGGCTGAACGAGACATAGAACAGTTTTTCCGGACTGGCCAGTACAACAGAGACAAAAAGAGATTGATCAAGGTAGTATCAAGAGCGAGGACATCAAAGAGACATCCTAGTAAAGAAGAGCAAACGAGGTATGCAAGGAACTACAAAGAGGTATATGTTCAGAGGACATGACCAGAGACGAGATAGTAAGGGCAGCAGATGCAAGGAAAAGGCGCAAGGAGAGGGAAGGAGCCAGGGAACCTCAGCCTCCAACCCAGCAATCCCAGAGGGGAGTGGGGACCCCAATCCAGCAACCCAGGAACCCCAGGGGGGGAATGCAACACCCCAGCCCACCACCCAATAGGGCCCCCCCTATCCCCCAGCAAAAACCCTTCCTTGCCCCTGCACAATGCCCGTCATGAAACCCAAATCCTCCCCCTCCCTTTACCCCAAGTATCCCTGCTTTCCCAGCCCTGGTCTTCTTCCTGCCCCAAGCGGCTTGAGCAAGACCAAGCCCTCTATCCCCCTACTCCACCTCCCCCCAAACCCCTGTCAAATACACAGCAGGAGGGCATGCCCTTTCCTCAAGCAATCCTGCCCCCTCACCCCCAGGACTTCTTCCTGCCCAAGCAGCCTGAGGAAGACCTAAGCCCTCCATCCCTCACTCCACCTCCCCCTGAAACCCTGGCAACTACCTCACAGGAGGATGAGCCTACCCAAGTAGCAATGACCATGGAACAACTTCCTACACTTGTGGGGAGTGAGGGTGAAATTGGATCAAGAAAGTGAGCTTCAAGGTAATGTACTCAAACATTGATGGGATTACCAATAAGCAAGTGAACTGGCAGAAAGGGCGCAAGAAGAAAACCCTGATGTAATAGGCCTAACGGAAACAAAATTGTCAGGAGTCATAACAGATGCTGCGTTTCCAAAGGACTACTATATAGTAAGGAAAGAGAGGGAAGGAGAGGTGGTGGAGGAGTGGCCCTGCTGATAAGGAAGGACTGGAGTTTCTATGAGATGGAAATTCCGGGCTGTGACGGATTCAGAGATTACATAACAGGAACTATAACAATGGGGTGACCTAAGATAATAGTGACAGTCATTTACAACCCTCCCCTAAATGACAGAAGACCTAGACAGGAGTTTGATAGGAACAACATGGCAACCATTAATATAATAGAGAGAGCAGCTTCAGTTGCCTGCAGGAATGGCTCAAGACTCTTAATCATGGGCGATTTCAACCATGGAAAGAGAGAATGGGAGAATGAGGACCCACATGGAGGTGCAGATATGTGGAGAGCTAAACTCTTGGAAG
The DNA here is from genome assembly GCA_020271785.1 of Procambarus virginalis. NCBI lineage: Eukaryota > Metazoa > Arthropoda > Malacostraca > Decapoda > Cambaridae > Procambarus > Procambarus virginalis. The sequence goes on from WNGS01004946.1 coordinate 39,763,641, forward strand.
TGGCAACAAGGAATTTTCTGAGCCAATATGTCAAGGAACCCACAAGAGTGAGAGGCAATAATGAACCAGCTAGACTCGACTTGATATTCACCCTGAATGAGTCAGAAATAAGGGAAGTCAAAGTTGAGGCCCCCATAGGAATGAGTGACCACAGTGTACTGACCTTTGAGTACTTAGTGGAGGTAGGGATAACCTATCCAAGGATGGGATCAGAGGGAAAAAGACTGAATTACCGAAGAGGAAAATATGACGAGATGAGGAACTTCCTCAGGGGAATACCACGGGAAACAGAACTTAGAGACAAGAATGTGCAGGTCATGATGGATTTTGTCACCCAGAAGTGTCAGGAAGCTGCAGACAGGTTTATCCCCGTCCAAAAGGAGAAAAACGAAAAACAGAAAAACCCATGGTTCAACCAGGAATGCAAGGTAGCAAAACAACTGAGTAAAAGAATGTGGGAGTATGTCTCCCAAGATGCTCCCACAGTTGACTTGAATGGCTCATTGCAGTGCACAGTGCACAGATCTTCGTGCACAAAGCCTATCTCTCTTAATCCTGGATAGTTTTCTGGCATGTTGGGTATCTCCAGAATGCCCACTTAACCAGGAACACTGTTAAAATACGTAGGCCGCCGTATGTCTAGGCAGGAAGTAGATACAGGGAGCTAAGTATACTTGCTACCAAAGGGTCAGTGAGTACATGGCTGGTGCCCGCTGAGACAGAGGGGAAGGCGCCAGCAGCGTCTGACCTCTGGGGTCAACCGGCGCGATCGGAATAACAGCTATGACGTGTTCATGACGTCACTCCTGCTACTGCTCATCGAACGAGCTAATATGATTGGTTCCCGCTCATTTGCTGCAATGCTATTGGTCAAATTGTAACTCCTTTTGTGTTGTGTGCCACGAGATGCCCGGCACCCTTGCAAACTCATTCACGTGAGAGAGACCATACGAAGAGGACGTGTTCTGTTCTACCGGCCAATAGACTGATCACCGTCTATCCCTCACCGTCAAGTTAACTCAGCGTCTTTGCGATATACCACACACTCGCCAGAATCACGAGTGGGAATATATTGTTTAGAAGCCTAAAGTGACAAATCTCCAGAGCGAAACAGACTGGTATCAGGTAACCCCTGGTGACAAAGATCGTCGTGAGTGACCTAGAGTGAACTAAGGCAGTGCCGCCGCCTAAGTAATCTGTGTGTGACATTACCACAGTGTACCTGTACCACAGTGTACAGTGTAGTGCATGGTACCGCCGCCAGCCGCCGCCTCGAGCGCCCGCCGCCAGCCGCCGCCGCCCTAGCTCCTACGTGACGTCACCACCTTAGCACCGCCAGTGCCAGTGTGTGCGCGTGTGTCTGTCTGTTAAGCATACAGCACGCCCCTACTCACGAAATCATCTCAAGATATGCGAGTACCCTCCGTGTCTACGAGCGAAACCAGCTATCAGGCCACCTACGAGTGCTTGTATAAACGAGTCTGAGTGAGTGCGTAAGGAAAGGTACCTTATCTGTAAGTACAAGATCTTGTCATTGTTTTATTGTGTCTGTGTTGATCTGAGGGATCAACCACAGTTCTCACCTTCTTATACCTGTCGCAGGTTATAGGTGAATCGACGGTGAATGCGTGTTTATCTGTGTGGTATCACAGCATTTCACTCGTCTGTGGATGTGAGCTTCACATACACCACACATTTAGTTATTGTGTGATTATTATTGTGTTTATTGCATATCATCATTACCGAGTATCCGGTTGGAACTCTTGTGATCCCTTTGCATACCGGCAGTTAGGTTGCCGTGTTAATGATTGGCTGTCAACTGTGTTAAGTTAGGTGTTTCTCCACGAGTGGATACGAGTCGATTAGCCAGACGTCAAGAGTCTCGCTAATGCAACCATAGCTTTGCTGACGCCAATCGAAAGTAAATCAAGCACCCTGTGTATTAGTGGTTAAGTTAGTAAATAAACTACTGTTAAGCTTTATGCGGTGTTTCCGTTGAACCACTTCTGAATACTGCCAATATTACTCAAGCCTTCAGCTCTAAGTGTCTTCAACACCGAGTTGCCTGTAAGTCACTAAACTATAAATTTGATGAGGACCCTAGGAGTCCCTTAAAGTGTTACATCATTGAGGAGATTCCAACGACCAACGTGGAGCAGGACCAGGTGAGGCTAGTCTGAGAAGAGACCCACAAGGACTCTAACTCGACCTTGCTCCCAGGCCCTGTACGGTTGCTCTCGTATTTTCTATTTTGCTAATTCCGACAGCTTCGTGAAGCGTCTGCCACATGTACATTGGCGACGTACGCATTGCAGTCGTGACAGCAAAAAAAAAAAAGGAAAACATCCCACAAAGAACATGGAGAAACTACAGAAATAACAGAACACCAGAGAGCAGGGAGAGATACCAGAGGGCCAGAAATGAGTACCTCAGAGTGAGGAGGGAAGCAGAGAGACAGTTTGAAAATGACATCGCGAGTAAAGCCAAGACCCAACCAAAGCTGCTCCATAGCCACACCAGGAGGAAAACAGCAGAGAAGGAACAAGTGATGAAACTGCGAAAAGGGGAGAACAGATACACAGAGAATGACAAGGAGGTGTGTGAAGAACTCAACAAGAGATTCCAGGAGGTCTTCACAATAGAACAAGGAGAAGCCCCTGCACTAAGTGAGGAGGCGGCAAACCAAGCAACCCTGGAGGAATTTGACCTCACCAGTGATGGGGTCAAAAGATGTCTGCTGGAGCTGGATGTGACAAAGGCTGTTGGGCCTGACAGAATCTCACCATGGATACTAAAGGAAGGTGCAGAAGCACTAAGTGTGCCACTCTCTATGGTGTATAACAGGTCACTAGAAACAGGAGACTTACCAGAAAGTTGGAAGACAGCTAACGTGGTCCCAATATACAAGAAGGGTGACACGCAAGAGGCACTGAACTACAGGCCAGTTTCCTTAACTTGTATACCATGCAAGGTGATGGAGAAGATCGTGAGGAAAAGGCTCGTAGAGCATCTGGAGGGAAATAACTTTGTAACGCACTACCAACATGGGTTCAGGGATGGTAAATCGTGCCTCACAGGTTTAATAGAATTTTATGACCAGGCAACAAAAATTAGGCAGGAAAGAGAAGGGTGGGCCGACTGCATTTTCCGAGACTGTCAAAAAGCCTTTGACACAGTACCCCCATGAAAGGCTGTTAAAAAAGTTGGAGCAACAGGCAGGAGTAAAAGGGAAGGTGCTCCAGTGGATAAGGGAGTACTTAAGCAACAGGAAACAGCGAGTAACGGTGAGGGGGGGAGACATCAGAGTGGCGAGATGTCACCAGCGGAGTCCCACAGGGCTCAGTACTTGGACCCATCCTGTTTCTAATATATGTAAACTCCGGAGGGTATATACGCATTCCTCTCAATGTTTGCTGATGATGCAAAAATTATGAGAATCAAGACGGATGAAGATAGACAGAGACTACAGGATGACCTGGACAAACTGGAGGAATGGTCTAGAAAATGGCTGCTAAAGTTCAACTCGGGAAAGTGTAAGGTGATAAAATTAGGCGAAGGGAGCAGGAGGCTGAACACAAGGTATCACCTGGGAGGTGAAATCCTGCAAGAGTCAAATAGAGAGAAAGATCTGGGATTGATATCACACCGAAACTGTTCCCAGAGGCCCACATCAAAAGAATATCATCAGCGGCATATGCTAGACTGGCCAACATAAGAACTGCCTTTAGAAACTTGTGTAAGGAATCTTTCAGAACCCTGTATACCACTTATGTAAGACCAATCCTGGAGTATGCAGCTCCAGCCTGGAGTCCATACCTAGTTAAACACAAGACAAAGCTAGAGAAGATTCAGCGGTATGCCACCAGGCTCGTCCCGGAACTGAGAGGAATGAGCTACGAGGAAAGGCTAAAGGAGCTGAACCTCACATCTCTGGAAAACATAAGAGTAAGGGGAGACATGATAACCACCTACAAAATTCTCAGGGGAATTGACAGGGTGGACAAAGACAAACTCTTCACCACGGGTGGGACACGAACAAGGGGACACAGGTGGAAACTTAGTACCCAAATGAGCCACAGAGACGTTAGAAAGAAGTTTTTCAGTGTCAGAGTAGTTAATAAATGGAATGCACTAGGAAGTGATGTGGTGGAGGCTGACTCCATACACAGTTTCAAATGTAGATATGATAGAGCCCAGTACGCTCAGGAATCTGTACATCAGTTGATTGACAGTTGCGAGGCGGGACCAAAGAGCCAGAGCTCAACCCCCGCAAGCACAATTAGGTAAGTACAATTAGGTAAGTACACAACTATACCATCAGGTTAAATGCAATATTATTTGCCTGAATTTACCTGATCTTTTATAATCTTACAGGACTATTGTTTTTGTTTCAGAGTGATGGTGGTGGGCGGGAGATGGGTGGTGGTGTGGGCGTGGCTGGTGGTGGCCTCAGTGGACCCAGTCACGCCGCACGGGACGGACGTGTCGCCTCTCGCTCTCCCTGGCGGCCAGCCATCACCCCCTTGTCTCCCTTACCGGCTACAAACACACCCATTAATACGGTGGGCACAATGTCACTCTCCCATATTTTATTTAATACATTATTTATATACATATTCTAATACACTAATTAAGTAATAATATTATAAATGTCTTTACAGTTTACACGCATTACTTACCAACTTAGCTTTTAAATCTCCAAAACTTTAGGACCACCCTGTCTATTGCACATTCAGGTCCTAATCGAAAAGTACCCGGTTCGATTCCCGAGGCAGAACAGATTTTTTTTGGGGGGAGGGGAGGGGTAAGTTTCATTTAACCTGATAATTCTGTTCGCCTGATAATTTCCATATAAGGAATGGGAAGAGCAGAAATGTAATGAAAAAGAATATATGAAGAATATCACTTGCCCATGAATTTCAGTTAACCTTTCACAGTTAAATCATAATAACGTGACGTATCTACAAAAATGTATATATATATATTAGTATATTTTGGTAGCAGTCTTTCCTGTAGACATATATTATTAAATATGACCGAAAAAGTAAGATTAATAATTCTAACACGAATTTTCTCGGTCTTCCTTATGTTTCTTTTTACTGGTGACGGTAAATGAAAAATCAATTCTCCAAAATTCATTTTTATTTCTAGTCTGATGCGACACTTTGAGCGCGTTTCGTAAAACTTATTACATTTCAAAGACTTTAGTTTACCCACACACAACTTATAACTGAACAGCATTGGCTCTTATACCTGCATTTGGGTGAGGTGATGTAATACAATAGTGGGGTGAAAACAAACTTTCAACAAAACACAGAACACGGAACAATTGGTATAAGTTAAAGGGAAGAATAGCTGCAGAGGGCCTATTGGCCCATATTTCTTGATGCTTCTATATTGGAGCGGAGTCTTGAAGTGGGTAGAATATAGTTGTGCATTAATTGACTGTTGATTGCTGGTATTGACTTCTTGATGTGTAGTGCCTCGCAGATGTCAAGCCGCCTGCTATCGCTGTACCTATCGATGATTTCTGTGTTGTTTGTTAAGGTATCTCTGGTGATGGTTTGGTTGTGGGAAGAGATTATATGTTCCTTAATGGAGCCCTGTTGCTTATGCATCGTTAAACGCCTGGAAAGAGATGTTGTTGTCTTGCCTATATACTGAGTTTTTTGAGGCTTACAGTCCCCAAGAGGGCATTTGAAGGCATAGACGACGTTTGTCTCTTTTAGAGCGTTCTGCTCCGTGTCTGGAGAGTTTCTCATGAGTAGGTTGGCCGTTTTCTTGGTTTTATAGTAAATCGTTAGTTGTATCTTCTGATTTTTGTCTGTAGGGATAACATTTCTATTAACAATATCTTTCAGGACCCTTTCCTCCGTTTTATGAGCTGTGGAAAAGAAGTTCCTGTAAAATAGTCTAATAGGGGGTATAGGTGTTGTATTAGTTGTCTCTTCAGAGGTTGCATGGCGGTTCACCTTCCTTCTTATGATGTCTTCAACGAAACCATTGGAGAAGCCATTGTTGACTAGGACCTGCCTTACCCTACAGAGTTCTTCGTCGACTTGCTTCCATTCTGAGCTGTGGCTGAGAGCACGGTCGACATAAGCGTTAACAACACTCCTCTTGTACCTGTCTGGGCAGTCACAGTTGGCATTTAGGCACATTCCTATGTTTGTTTCCTTAGTGTAGACTGCAGTGTGGAAACCTCAGCTCCTTTCCATGACTGTTACATCTAGAAAGGGTAGCTTCCCCTCCTTCTCCATCTCGTAAGTGAAACGCAACACAGAATTCTGCTCAAATGCCTCCTTCAGCTCCTGCAGATGTCTGACATCAGGCACCTGTGTAAAAATGTCGTCAACATACCTGCAGTATATGGCCAGTCGACATGAACTTGAAACCGGCCATATACTGCAGGTATGTGATACCAACCCGCAGATCTTTCTCTAATTGACTCTTGTAGGATTTCACCTCCCAGATGGTACCTTGTGTTCAGCCTTCTGCTCCCTTCACCTAATTTCATTATTTTGCACTTCCCTGAGTTGAACTTTAGTAGCCATTTTCTAGACCATTCCTCCAGCCTGTCCAGGTCGTCCTGTAGTCTCTATCATCATCTGGCTTGATTCTTCTCATAGTTTTTGCATCTTCAGCAAACATTGATAGGAATGAGTCTGTACCCTCTGGAAGATCGTTTACATATATTAGAAACAGGATGGGTCCAAGTACTGAGCCCTGTGGGACTCCGCTGGTGACATCTCGCCACTCTGATGCTTCCCCCCCTCACCGTTACTCGCTGTTTCCTGTTGCTTAGATACTCCCTTATTCACTGGAGCACCTTACCTTTTACTCCTGCCTGTTGCTCCAACCTTCGTAACAGCCTTTTATGGGGAACTGCAACAAAAGCTTTCTGACAGTCCAAGAAAATGCAATCTGCCCACCCTTCTCTTTCTTGCTTATTTTTTGTTGTTTGGTCATAGAACTCTATTAACCCTGTGAGGCACGATTTACCGTCTCTGAACCCATGTTGGTAGTGTTACAAAGCTATTTCCCTCCAGATGCTCTACGAGCCTTTTTCTCACGATCTTCTTCATCAACTTGCATGGTATATAAGTTAGGGAAACTGGCCTGTAGTTCAGTGTGTGTGTGTGTGTGTGTGTGTGTGTGTGTGTGTGTACTCACCTAGTTGTACTCACCTAGTTGTGCTTGCGGGGGTTGAGCTCTGGCTCTTTGGTCCCGCCTCTCAACCGTCAATCAACAGGTGTACAGTTTCCTGAGCCTAATGGGCTCTATCATATCTACACTTGAAACTGTGTACGGAGTCAGCCTCCACCACATCGCATCCTAATGCATTCCATTTGTCAACCACTCTGACACTAAAAAAGTTCTTTCTAATATCTCTGTGGCTCATTTGGGCACTCAGTTTCCACCTGTGTCCCCTAGTGCGTGTGCCCCTTGTGTTAAACAGCCTGTCTTTATCAACCCTGTCGATTCCCCTGAGAATCTTGAATGTGGTGATCATGTCCCCCCTAACGCTTCTGTCTTCCAACGAAGTGAGGTTTAATTCCTGCAGTCGCTCCTCGTAGCTCATACCTCCTACTCACCTAGATGTGCTTGCGGGGGTTGAGCTCTGGCTCTTTGGTTCCGCCTCTCAACCATCAATCAACAGGTGTACAGGTTCCTGAGCCTATTGGGCTCTATCATATCTACACTTGAAACTGTGTATGGAGTCAGCCTCCACCACATCACTCCCTAATGCATTCCATTTGTCAACCACTCTGACACTAAAAAAGTTCTTTCTAATACCTCTGTGGCTCATTTGGGCACTCAGTTTCCACCTGTGTCCCTTAATTAGTGCGCGTGCCCTTGTGTTACAAATTTACCTACAATCTTACGAATTTTCTTCTAGATCCGAGTGAGAGAGAGGGGGTGTCAGCCATAACGGTGGTGACAAGATTTACAACTTTTTTGTATTTATTTAAATATACAAGAAGATTATTTATATATAACTCTCAAGCTTAGCAGTACGGATGGTCCTACGGGCCACGCACTCGCCTCCCGAAACAAAATAAATGAACACGTTGTCTGTCGGCATCACACTGCAGACTTACAGTGTACAGCCCGAATCCCACCATGAAACACACCTCCACATGCTACTAGAGGAACAGAGGGCAGCATCAAATATGTTGTGAGAAAATTGGGCTTGAGGGAGATGCAGGTTAGATAATCTCCATGCTGCTATTTCCGACCTGAGTAGACTCCAGTCAGTCTTTTCATACTGCCACTGAAATTTTCATACTGCCAACCTCCCCTACCCCTAGAGGGCGGGGAGGTTGTTATCACACCCATCCCATCTCCAGAAACCCACATCAACTGGATATTACCTTATGCATATGCAAGGATGGCCAACATAGAAATCCCCTTCAGAAATCTGAACAGAATGTTTAAAAAACATGTTTAACACAGGTATCAAAATATTTACTGTAAAATATGACACCATTATAGAGTCCAAATCTCATCAAACACAACATGAAGATGGAAACTAAAGGAATTATAGTTCACATAACTAAAAAAAGAAAAGAAACAGAGTTGATATGATCTCTACTCTGAAAATATCTTGAATATTTTACAGGAAAGACATGGTAGACTATACACCATAGATTGTGCATGAGCAAGAGATGCAGGTCGACACTAAATACTGTACCCAATACCCGAATGAGCCACAAGGATATTAGCAATGATTTAGTCATTGCCAGAGTAGTAAATGAAATGCATTTCGAAGTAGTGGAGGCAGTCTCCACCTGTGAGTTGAAGGTTGAGAAGAGTGGGGGGTGGGGGGTGGGACTTGACAACCGAAGCTCAATCTCCATAAGCAAAGCTAGGGAAGCATGGCTAAATAAGTACATTTTCTCTATCTCCCTCCACTGACCGTCTCCAATCACACAGGTGTGAGTTGAGTAAGAGGCAGCCGTTCTACCACTGGGGAGGCAAGCGGTCACCCCATAAGTTTGGGTCAGGTCTTCCCATCAACTTGCGAGAAGTGTACCTAGCCCTCTTCCAAAATGCCAAGTGAGTAATGCACCAACTGGTTATACCTGTATACCAAGTAAATATACACCAAATCTCATGCAAGCACGAATGAATTGGGAATGTATATACTCAATCACAAAAAATATCACCAAACAAAACTCTCACGTGGATATTCACTGTGCATTCTCTCATTTTCACTCAAAACTCATCTGCGTATTGCAGTCTCCTTCATAAAGCTTGGAAGTACCTGCTCAATCTCATTATGCAGAATGAAGCAAGATTGATTGATAAGTAACGTACAATACTATATTGAATTTATACAATGCTTAACCAAAATATTTGTAAGAATGAACAGGATTAAATTTGAATGTGTACAGCCCAGTCAAAATCATCTTATGTTAACTAGGAGTTTAACACCCTTGAAGGTTCTCTCATACCCAAATAATTCACATCGTGTGATATGTTATAACATTACAGTATTGCAAGAACAGCAGAATGAACATTTAAGACACTGTAAATTCATGAATATACAGACTTCCTGATGCTTAATTTGTAATAATGATATCCACTTACAGTATTTTCAAAGGCAAATTTAACCTGCCCATTTCTTTCAGGTCTCAACCCCTAAGGGCTACTGAGGGAGAGCTGAAACGAGCAACATTCAACCCTTGGGGAGGCAAGCAGTCAGATCCAATCCATACTGCAAGCTTGACCTCCGATGCCTTTAACGATTCTCCCAGCAAGGGGAACACCTTTACGCCCTGGGGAGGGAAGCGTTCTGCTGAATACTACTTAGAAGATGAGAGCCCACTTGCTGTCAAAGAGACATTATTCCATATGTTACTACATTCAGTGATGAAGGACAAACAGAAGAGATCAAGGAAGGATCCACTGCTACATGGGGAGGAAATCGTGTACCATCTGTGTCTCATGGAAAAAACGAAATATTGACTGAAGAAGAACCATCAGATTTGTTATTAAATGAAAACTTGCCATTTCCTGATGTGGGTAACCTAAGGTACAAGAGGGAAGTTGAATCATATGTCAAATCTTTGGAAAATATCAAAAGCGCCCTAGAGGAGAAAAAAGCTGACAGTGGCAAGTCAACACAAAAAGATGATCAGTCTCAAGAGTCTAATACTTCTGAAGCAAAAAGGGCAAGATACAGTGCTTGGGTTGGTAAGCGACCAGACCTCCAGGCTATCCAAGATGCAGTACGAAGACTGAAATATCAAGAGCCCCAAATGGCAGAAAGAAGGGGTTTCAGTGCTTGGGCAGGAAAGAGGTCATTGTCTACAGTATTTTCAAACATTATGAGTAAAAAAGCTTTCAGTGCTTGGGCTGGGAAAAGATCAAATTATGATTTTGAACAAAATATCCTGAAGAAAACAAAAGTGAGCCCATGGGCAGAAAAATTGTCAGATAAAGCCGATTCGACCACAAATGTGGCCACTGTTGAAAGTTCCCCATTTAACGACCAGGAAAGGGCTTCTTTCAATGAATGGATTGACAATGCCGAAAAGCGACAAGCATTCACTGCATGGGCTGGAAAGCGAAGTGACACTGAAGAAAAACGACAAGCATTCAGTGCATGGGCAGGAAAACGAAGTGACAACGATGAAAAACGTCATTCTTTCAGTGCATGGGCTGGAAAGCGAAGTGACAATGATGAAAAACGTCATTCTTTCAGTGCATGGGCTGGAAAGCGAAGGGAAGATGATGAAAAGAGACAAGCATTCAGTCCATGGGCTGGAAAGCGAAGTGACAATGATGAAAAGCGACAAGCATTCAGTTCATGGGCCGGAAAGCGAAGTGACAACGATGAAAAGCGACAAGCATTCAGTTCATGGGCCGGAAAGCGAAGTGACAATGATGAAAAGCGACAAGCATTCAGTTCATGGGCCGGAAAGCGAAGTGAAAATGATGAAAAACGACAAGCATTCAGTTCATGGGCTGGAAAGCGAAGTGACAACGATGAAAAACGACAAGAATTCAGTGCATGGGCTGGAAAACGAAGTGACGATGAAAAACGACAAGCATTCAGTGCATGGGCTGGAAAGCGAAGTAATGTTTACCAGAAACAGCAATCCTTCAGCCCATGGGCTGGCAAAAGAAGTTACAGTAATAAGAAACGACAATCTTTCAGTGCTTGGGCTGGCAAACGAAGTAGTGACAACATAAAACGAGAAACGTTTAGTGCCTGGGCTGGCAAGAGAGAAAATCAAAAACAGTTAAACGAAGATAACTCCCAACAAATCACTGACATTCTTCATCACCTCCACAATCAAAATCATGAATTTGTTTACAATAATCTCTCCAATAACTGGGATAAAAATGATTTTCCTTTTCACACAGAAGAAGATAAATGGCCAAATCAACTATCTGGCGATAGTCAAATAACTGATCTACTTCTGCCACAACTGTAGTATCTGAATTGCTTTAAAAGCCAACTAAAGCTTTGGAAGTTTTAATAATTATCTGTAATTTATCTAATACTATGTGTTTTATATAACTCTGAGAATATGTATGTGTAAATTCTATGGAACTGATGGTGAAACAGAATTTAATCCAAGTGATGTCACCATTGTATGTTAATGATTTATTTTTGTCAAATTACCGAAACAAAACTAATACAGTACTCAAATATGAAAAATAATACAGTGCAGTTTTGTGGCAAGAAAACAAGTACAGTACAGTATAGGATATATGAACAGATATACAGTATATATATATATATATATATATATATATATATATATATATATATATATATATATATATATAATATATATATATATATATATATATATATATATATATATATATATAATATATACATATATATATATATCTATATATATATATATATATATATATATATATATATATATCAATATATACAGTATATATATATATATATATATATATATTATACTACAGTATATATATATATATATATATATATATATATACAGTGTATATATATATATTATATATATATATTATATATATATATATTATATATATAATATATATATTATATTATATATATATATATATATATATATCATAATTCCATTAGCACTTGGCTTTCTGAGAGCATCAATTTTGTTATGCAGGTTCAAACTGCAGTACATCTTGTTCTTGTTAAAAATACATTAAAGAAAGTGTTAGAACACTGTGAATCACATCATTTATTAATAATATGCAAAGAAATTATACCATTTTGCTATTAAAATACATTATAGAGCTGAAAAAATTGTACTGTATGTGAAGACTACAAAGTTATGTCATTCTCCTATCAAGTTCCATCCCAGCTTCAGCAAGAACAGTAGTATACAGTACAGTACAGTACTCTAGTTATGAACTGTATGGCTCAGTTCCAGATAGCACATACTGTATAACTGTCCAAATAAACCAAAAAGACAAATACTTCCATTCTGGCAACAGAACTTGAACATTCCAATATCTTCAGTTTATTCCATCTTTATTGACAATGAAAACTTTCACCAATGAGAATGCTCACAAGGTTAACTATTGCATTTTAACATTCAACTTAGCAAAACGAGTAGACAATCAGACCCAATTACAGACCCAGAGTGGCATAATCAGGAAACTTTAATTTGTACAGCACCATATTACATGAATAACTTGTTTAAATTCAGCATGTATTTATAGTAATATCCACACTGTCTTATTTATAATCAAAATACTGTACAGTACTCAGATGGGAAGTCTCTCTCTCTCTCTCTCCACTTGGTCATCATTGTGTCTTAACACACAGATTGTACATAAAATATGCATTAGGAACCTACTTTATCAAACTTGTACTGCATTTCAGAAAAAATACCATTTCAAAAGGATTACTTAAGAAAAATGTGCCTACTGAAGCCTTTTAACCTTGAAATAATATGAAATAGTTTAATTTATCACCATAATATATCTTAATAGTTCATAATTATCAGCAAGCAAGAGAAATTACCATTATGACAATTTTTCATTAAAATCCCACTTAAGCCACAGTAATATAACTTCAGCAGAATACCTCATCAAAATAAACGGACTATCAAATTCCTAACATCCAGTACATAGTACAGAAGCATTCTGAAAAGCTAGATACAAAATAATAATGTCTAAATGCTCATCATCGATAAGCTAGGCACATGATTTTGAAATGAGTATCTCTCAAAAGTAGTTACACCCAGTAAAAGTTTATAGTATCTTTAAGTATAAATACCAGACACCGTTAAACCTGATACAGATATTTTTAAGCTTTAAGTCCTATATTCAGAGGCACATGGAAAAAAAAATTAAAATACTTAAAAACCATAAGGATATATCACACACAGTGATCTGTGCACAGACAAACGTTACATGTAGATATTGTAGCAGTGTAAGGGTTAAAATTTAACTGCCATCATCTAAAGAAGTGCTGTAATTGATTAACTGTTTTAGTTAAGATGACACAAAGCCTTGATCAATTAGATACTCAGAAAAAGTAGGTTGACAATTCCGATTAGCTGTATTATTCCTCTTGTAAGGCTGGACATGAGGAATGGTGTCAGCAACTTTTGGTTTCAATAACAAAATTTGTTAAGACTTTCCCCAACCATTTACAAAGTAACCATCAAATGAAAGTGTTAAGCCAGCATGGCCATGTAGCACTTAACTACTACCTGTATATATTCAAGATTTTATCTTGTCAAGAAACAAAAATATATTACTTAGATCATTAATTATTTGCACCAATTTTGTGGCTTTAATTAACAGTTGAAAAGGTTTTGCTTTCATTTTGTATTGATCTTTGAGTTACTGTACTGCATTTACATCAAAATATTCAAACATTTAACTTCTTGTAAGAAAGCTAAACAAATATTTTTTATATTATTCCTAATTCTTCAGTAGCAAATACCATTATCCAAATTCTTCCTGACAATGTTTCCTGTGAACCAAATTCTGGTAATAAATTTAAATTACATTACCATACTCGAAAATACACACGATTATCAAAAATATACAATGTTAAATAAAGACAATAAAAATAATCAAGGCTTTTACCTGAGTTACCTGATGGCCACTAACCCTAGTGGCCTCGATGAGGACAGAAAGCCGGCAGCTTGTCGAAGGTCCTCCCCCCCCCCCATGCCATTTACATTGATGATCTTTCCCAGGTTCATTTCAACACAGTTTTGCCAGTTACAGATTTGGTGGGTAGGTGGTTCCATGGGCAATAATCCATGCAGATGAAAAAGCTGCATCCATGCTTTTCATCTCCATCCAGAGAGATGAAAAAACATCTCCTGTTCTTAGTCCTACATTGTGGCTTGTTGAGCTTGAAACTGTTGCTCCTTGTTTGTGTTACATCTGAACTTTGAAGAAAATATCCAGATCAACATCCTCTAATTTGTTCAGTATTTTAAAAGTTTCAATGAGATTCGCCCTGTCATGTCTAGTTTGCCGTGTTGCTAGCACTGTGGCTCTCAACCGTTCCTGATACAAGAGATGACCTAGCTCTGGAATGACTTTTGTTGCCCGGTGTTGTACCTTCTCCGGAGCAGCTATATCCTTCTGAAAATGAGATCTCCATGCTTGGATACAGTAAACTAAGTGCACCAGATTTATACAGTTCAGCCATTACCTTCTTTTCCTTATATTCAAAAGAACGCTTGATTATTCCAAAAATTTAGTTAGCTTTTCTGACTGCTGTACCCACCTGTTGTGAAACTTTTAATTAAACAGATTCGAACAGCGTACCGGAATCATGAAGGGCTGCAATGTTGTACCAATTTTTAAGAAAGATAGATCACTTTCACCATACTATCATCCAACCGACTCAACCTTTATTGTACGAAAATTGTTTGAATGGTAAATTAAGAAAGCCGTTCATTTACAGCGTGAAAAATGTAAATTAACAAAGTTTCACAACATTGTTTTACTAAGGGTCACTTGTGTATAACAAGTTTACTCACTTTTTCTTTTCTGGTACCAGAATACAAACTGTGTTTCAAGCAGTCGACAGCACAAGGTATTGCAACATTCTACATCTTGACTACAGCAAAGCCTTTGATGCTGTGCCTCGCGAGAGAATCAGTAGAAATTAAGAGAACGTTGCACTGGGGATTTATACCATTTTGGTTTAGGGTGTGTTTATTTCGTAGAATGCATAATGTGACCATAAATGGATCCAAGTCTCAGTGGGGAAACCATCTTGCGACCTTCTTTGTTTATCACGTATACTGTATAAACCACTTAGACACAGGATTAAAAGTAACATTTCCAAATTTGCAGAAAACAAAAATAGGACAGAAAATAAATTCAGAAGTCACAAAATCACTACAGGACAATCTAGATAAGCCTTTAAAAATGGCAGATGCAATTTAATGCTGAAAAAATATAGGGTTCCGAGATAGATAAAGGTAAGTTACCAGATATGAGCTTGACAAAGTTGAATTGGCATCACATAAATAAGATCGGAACGCAATGATTACTACGGATCCTAAGCCAAAAATAACAATTGCATAAATGTCCAGAATAAAACAAATAGGATGCTTGAATTCATTTCTAGCAATGTTAGTAATAAGATATATAATGTTATTCTTCAGCTTTATCTTGCCCTTTTAGGCACCATTTAGATTATGCAGTTCAGTTTGGTGTTTTTGTACATAAATTCACATAAACACATACAAAGATGGATGGCAAAGTTAATGCCAGGAATTAGAAGTCTTCCTCATGATGTAAGTAATTATCAAAAGAAGGCACCAAGCTGGATAGACTATGTAGCATTATCAGTGTTGCTGGATATTCAAAAGATGCTAAATATAACTTAAGATGCCAATAAGAGACCAAAAGTACATAAGGTGAGCGATATTGAAGGTACTGGATTCACCAAGGATTCTATCGAGGGACAAATGACCTTGAAGGACACAAAGAAAGAAAGACAAAGACATGATTGTCTGGAATATTGGGAAATTCTACAAGAAGATGCACGACTAAGTGGGACAATGCAATTTGGACAATAAGGAACAATATGGCATTCCTTTAAGCGTGAATGGCCAATACATAACCAAGCCAGAGCCGTTTCACTCCACCTGTTACGTTGGTAGAAGGAAGGCCAAGGGGATAGGCTACCTTTAAGTGTGCACAGTTTGTTACCTGCAGCACCAGACCAATGATCTTGCCAACAGCCTTAGATTGAGGAATGAATAACTACATATATATCTGAATAAGGAAAGTCTTTTGGGGAACTAGGACAAGTGTGGATAGCCTTCTTAGCAGTAGTGCCTGTACATTCATTTATTCCAGACACATGACTGCTCTCCAACTGGGAATTTTAGCCTTCCTTGGAGTACTGAAATGGCTGAAAATCTAACAAACCTCAAGTCTTAAATCCACCAGAGATAAGAAACTGCCAATATTGGATTTTGACCACCACAGTATGGATAGGGTTAAATGACAGGAATTTTGACATTGGAACAGCAGTTGATGAAGAGTATACAAAATTGCATACAGTTCATCTATGAAGATGCTAATTTCTGGGGGTAAGAGGCACATATTGGGTCGGTCAGGAAAGATTACAGAGTAGCCAACACAGTCAGCAAACTTAGACCCATCCGTGAATAGGGCAATGGAGTGCGAGTGTGAATAAGTATTCAAGATAAAGGCATTTGATAACAGTAGGAGATGTATAAACTTTTACCATGTGGGTCAAGATCTTGAAAACTTGACAAGTGGGATCCTCCATGGGAGCAAGAATGGAATGACACAAGGAGAGATATTGCAAACACAAACCAAGAGGGAAACTTGTAAGTGAGACATCCTTACAGATAAAGAATGGTGGTGAAAGGGAAGAGGTCCCACATGAGGGGGCAACAGTTAAAGCCCAGCATAAGTGAGAATGAGGATGTTGCAGGGGCCATGCAAGGTAGGAAAGGCAGTAACAATCAAGATGATCCTGTAGACAGAACTCTGGTTTCAGCATACAGGCTCAGGGTAGGGGATGAACAAAAAAGTCACCAGAGCTAAGGTTAAACCTGGTATAGTGCAAAGCATCAAAACTACAACGAGTTGAAGAAGAATGAAAACCATTAAAGTCAACTAGGAAAATAGTGCTCAGAATACTACCTTGGGAACACCTTCATATTGCTATTAAGAGTCAGAGAAAGTGTTATCAAGTCTCACTTTAAAGGAGCAATGAGAAAGGAAGCTTACTAGGAAATCCAGGAGATTGCCAAGAATAAATGAATGTAGTTGGGATAAATATTGTATCTGCAGGTGGTGTCATAGCCCTTTTCCAGGTCAAAAAGAATGCCAAAGACAGTATGAATGTCACTCTCAAAGTTCACTAATATATCAGTCGTGCTGCAGTACATGCAAAAGCCAATTTGAGAGGGGGGGGGAATGAGAGAGGTAGTAATAGTTTTCTAAGAACCATATTAGATGTACTAGACACCATACATTTCATAGTTTGTAGACACAACACATCTGGGTAATGGAGTGAAAATCCTTAGGGGAAATCTCTCTCTCTTTCTCTCGCATACCGTTTTTCCAAATAGGAAGATCCACCACCTCAAGCTTTGGGAGCTGATGACAGTAAAAAATATTCAGTAAATACTGCAAAGCACACCGAGGGGAAATGATGAAGCATCTTGTAATGAATACAGACTGGAGTTCTCATAGAGAGAAGAGATCATTACAGGGAGGCGAGTGCAAAGATCCAAGGGACAAAATTGAAGAAGGGGCTTACGAGTATGGAAAATAGGAGGAAAATGAGGGGTAGCCAGATCGGATCAGAATGTGGGGTAACCAGTGTGGGGCCAAATGGTGTTGCAGGGACTGATAGGAATACCAATCCCACAATACCTACTTGATGAGATGTCTAGCTAGGTAGGCTAACCAGATGAGCCAATTGGTTTAGGTGGGCTGTGCTGAGCCTGCCATTCCTCTTATCCCTCCCCATCAAAAAAATTGTTGTCCCAGGGGCTGCAGCTGCTGGGTAGGCTCAACTCCCAGATGAAGGAATATAATGAAATGCACAGGTATCCATACACAGCTAACACGTGTGATGTATTTCACTTGTGCACTGTCACAGCAGGCAGGAGAGAGGAGTAAAAGCCACCCTCTCCTACCTGCAGCCGGTGCACAAGAGCCCCTCTCACCATGTCAAGGCACAATCCATGAAGACCCCTTATGAAGGCCCCTTCATAAGGGGCCTTCCTTATGAAGAGGATAAAAAACTTAATTTAAATTCTCTAGTCTAGAAAGATGAAGAGTAAAGGGTGAAACACTTGAAGTCTACAAATCGATGAAAAGGAACATAAATAACATTCTAAATATTTGAATGCAAAATAGAACACAAGATAGTGAAAAAAAAAGTGAACGAGTTCAGATTTAAGAAAGACCTGGATAAATACTGTTTTGGAAATAGGGTTGCAACATTATAGAATTACTGTACAAGTTAACATAATTTAGGATTACTGGATTGTTTCAAGCAAAGGTTCCACATTACATAAATGAATGTGTTTGGGTGGATATAAATTGAAGCTATCTCGTATCTGCCTCACGCACTACAAGTGACAAGAATCATGGAGGTAGTACAAATATGATGTACTGTATACATTAGTAGTGTATATAATCAATTATTCTTTGGCCTTTCAACTATCATAAAATATAGAAAACAAGCAAGTGTACAAATTCACAGAAAGATGTACAGTTGAATGTTAATCATACAGTTCTACACAGTTGGATGGCAAATGACAAAACAATGCTGCATTTCAATATCCAGCTGGGTAAAATCACTAGGACAATTGGAGAGGGGGGGGAGGGGACCTTTGACAAGTCACTGATTTCCCATTCTTGTCGAGGTCACTTGTGAGATGGTTGCTCTCAGGTAAATTCAGGTACTCTTACAATATTAAACACCATAATGTAATGTAATTTTGCAACACGTGCAAGACAAACTAAAACTTTCCATCAAAGTACGACTTTATTTAAAATGCAATATTGTGCAGAGGCAGAGTGAGGACTTACTACCATGGTGGATTAGTGCCAACTAAACCATGGCCTACAGGCCAACTTCAAGGCCTTATTATTGACATTATTGATTTAGGGGCAACGACGATCGAGGGATTGCATGTGCCCCGACCTTATCATTTATAACATATAGAACTGATAATGAGAATCTCTTCACATAGGAAACAGCAGAGGCAAGTAAGTTTGTGTTGTTGAAAAAGTAAATATCAATGATTACCAATGTCATGGGTGGGGTCCCCATCACCATGAAGGTGGATGTGGTGGGGAAGGCCCTTTCACATGTCCACCAGTAGTAGTGTCTTCATAAATTTTATTCAATGTGGTATGAGTCTGTGTCTTCAGTCTTAAATGTGACTGTAGAACAATCAAAGTACTGTACTATCAAAAGAAAGGGCTAAGCAAATAGCTACAGAGCAAGGTCTAAAACAGGGAAAATATGGTATTAAAACCCAATTGCAATTTAATATAGGAACCTTTATTTGGTTAAACTCCTGATGAGAATATAACTTATTACACAATTACATCTGTTGGTGTTTGTAGCAAAGTTCTACTTATATTTATATTATATACAGGAGAATATGCCACTGCTAACAGAGGTTTAGGCAGCATACATTTGGGAAAATTAGGATATATCTCTGCTAACAGTATTGATAGAATACCAGTTAGAATATACTTCTGATGGTAATAGGTCTATGAAGTGCATACTTCAGAGTAAATACACTACTTTAGAAAACAAGAAGCTGTAGGTCACTTAGTTGTAATAACTATTTTTTTTAGCAATATGCAATATTCTGCAGGCAACAAATATACAGTGGCACCTCGATTAACGAGCGGCTCTATCTACGAGCATTTTGAGTAACGAGCAAGCCACTCGCAGAACATTTGTCTCTACTAACAAGCTTTTCCTCAATTAACCCTTAAATGGCGCATAGCTATATACCATTTGACACCCACAAGCGCATACAAAAAAAAAAAAAAATTATTTTTTCTTCCTAACCTGTTAATTTGTGTTCACTGATCATGGGAAAAATAATAAACAAATCGTAAGTTCAATATATTGGCCGCTATAGGGCATTGAAGTCTGGCACAAAACAGGCACTCACTCTGCATGCGTCTCAGGCGGTCTGTTGATCGCCAGCTGTCAGGCCGGAGTTGCCACAAGAGATAATTGCCTAATTATTTCAATGTCTCTGATTGATTTTTCGTAGTTTTTTGCTGTAATATTATTCAATAGTGTGTAGTGTGATATATTTATATAATGAAATGAGTGAATCATCGCTGTACTCAAAAATATGGTGTGCTTATTGTTGATTCAATTATGTTCATCAAACAGTGAACAAATACTTTGTCGATTGTTACACTATATACACAGGTTATATATAAGTATCTGCATGTTTTGTTCACCATAACGAACCACTAAGTTGCTATTATGAATCAAAAAGTAACGAGGAGTGACCGCCGTGTACCAGCCAGCCACTCACGCCCTCCCTCAAGTCATCTGACTCACCACATTCTCCTCCTACAATACTGTTTTTTGCTTTTATTCACTATATACAGAAGCTATATATAAGTATCTACATTCGTGTTCATCATAACGAACCACTAAGTTGGTATGCTGAGTGGCAGGCAATGGCAGCCCGCCACTGGCTGCCACTCCCTCCCTCACCTCACCTGACTTGCCACCATTTTCCACTCACCATACTGTTTTTGCTTTTATATACAGACGTTATATATAAGTATTTACATGTTTTGTTCACCATAACTGTACATCTAAGCTTGTATGGTGAGTAAAGGCTGATGGCTGCCACCCTCAAGGCCAGACGCACTAATATTTCTCCTCCAACAATACTGATTGTGGTGTTATTACGCTATATACACACATTATATATAAATATCTACCGGTTTTATTCACCATACTTGTACAAGTAAACTGGTATGGTGCCCAAAGACCATCGTGGTCACCAGTAAACAACACGATAATTCCTGCAGACGACGCTCCTCTCTCACCAAAATGGCGGCTCCCAACCTCCTACTCTTGCTGTTTATACCTCTATACACACGTTATATATAAGTATCTACATTTGTGTTCACCATAGCGAACCACTAAGCTGGTATGGTGAGTGCAGTCAATAAAAGGTGGCCACACACAGTCAGATAACAACGCCACCACCCTCCCTCCCACAGCATTACTCCTCCCTCCATGGAGCACAGCGCTAAATATCATCACAATCCTCTTATTATCAGACTCATGGTCAGTTTTATCACAGTCAGGGGTCTTCTGTAATAATATTATCGCTACATAATAGCATGAACAAGTGTATTATGGCATTTTTAGGCGATGCTGTGGTCACAAGCTGAACAGCAGTGCTGTGAGCTCATGCTGTGTGCGTCAGGCTTGGTAGCTTACTCGATACTGAGGCCCCTAACACCCGGGAGTTTGGCCCACGATTTTTTTTTAAAATGGCGTCTGTTTACAAGAGCCCTGATGAAGGTGTGGTGAGCCCCGTGTATCCGCGGGCCGTTTAAATCTTGCGTAGTACTCCAACGCATCATATGATGCGATGCGCAATTGAAGGGTTAACGAGCGTTTCCGCTGGTTCTCTGACACCTTTTACGACAGTTTTGTTGTTGTTTCGCAAGACAAGTTTTCCATATGACGAGTTCGGTGCCAGAACGGATTAAACTCTTTAATCGAGGTGCCACTGTACTTTAAAACAGTAAATGCAAAAGGTTATGTGTTAAAGCTTTGGACTGTTTTTTTCACAAGTGATGGAACTAAAAATGGGGAAAATGTTGAATTTAAGAACTGCAATACTAATACTATTGAATGCTATAAAAAAACTATGTACACGTGTGTGTGTGTGTGTGTGTAATTACCTAAGTGTAATTACCTAAGTGTAGTTACAGGATGAGAGCTACGCTCGTGGTGTCCCATCTTCCCAGCACTCTTTGTCATATAACGCTTTGAAACTACTGACGGTCTTGGCCTCCACCACCTTCTCCCCCAACTTGTTCCAACCGTCTACCACTCTGTTTGCGAAAGTGAATTTTCTTATATTTCTTCGGCATCTGTGTTTAGCCAGTTTATATCTATGACCTCTTGTTCTTGAAGTTCCAGGTCTCAGGAAATCTTTCCTGTCGATTTTATCAATTCCTGTTACTATTTTGTATGTAGTGATCATATCACCTCTTTTTCTTCTGTCTTCTAGTTTTGGCATATTTAATGCTTCTAACCTTTCCTCGTAGCTCTTACCCTTCAGTTCTGGGAGCCACTTAGTAGCATGTCTTTGCACCTTTTCCAGTTTATTGATGTGCTTCTTAAGATATGGGCACCAAACAACAGATGCATATTCTAGCTTTGGCCTAACAAAAGTCATGAACAATTTCTTTAGTATATCCCCATCCATGTATTTAAAAGCAATTCTGAAGTTAGAAAGCATAGCATAGGCTCCTTGCACAATATTCTTTATGTGGTCTTCAGGTGATATTTTTCTATCTAGAACCACCCCTAGATCTCTTTCTTTATCAGAGTTCTTTAAAGATTTCTCACATAATATATAGGTTGTGTGGGGTCTAAGTTCTCCTATTCCACATTCCATAACATGACATTTATTAACATTAAATTCCATTTGCCAAGTGGTGCTCCATATACTTATTTTATCCAGGTCTTCTTGAAGGGCATGACAATCATCTAAATTTCTTATCCTTCCTATTATCTTAGCATCATCAGCAAACATGTTCATATAATTCTGTATACCAACTGGTAGATCATTTATGTAGACAATAAACATCACTGGTGCAAGAACTGAACCCTGTGGTACTCCACTTGTGACATTTCTCCAGTCCGATACATTGCCTCTGATCACAGCCCTCATTTTTCTATCAGTCAGAAAGTTTTTCATCCATGTTAGAAGCGTACCTGTCACTCCTCCAATATTTTCCAGTTTCCAGAACAACCTCTTATGTGGAAATCTGTCGAAAGCCTTTTTTAGGTCCAGATAGATGCAGTCAGCCCAACCATCTCTTTCCTGTAATATCTCTGTTGCTCGATCATAAAAACTGAGTAAATTCGATGTGTGTGTGTGTGTGTGTGTGTGTGCAATTACCTAAGTGTAATTACTTAAGTGTAGTTACAGGATGAGAGCTACGCTCGTGGTGTCCCGTCTTTCCAGCACTCTTTGAAACTACTGACGGTCTTGGCCTCCACCATCTTCTCACCTAACTTGGAAGAAGTTAGGTGAGAAGGTGGTGGAGGCCAAGACCGTCAGTAGTTTCAAAGCATTATATGACGCTTTGTGTTTGTGTATGTGTGTGTAATCGCCTAAGTGTAGTTACAGGCTGAAATCAATTCTTCTGATGTCGTGTACTGTTCTAAAGCTTCTAACTGTTTTGGCATATACTACACCATATAATTTATTTATTCCCATCTATCAAGCTGTTTACAAAGAGTATTTATGCCCATTTTTCAACACCTATGTTTTCTTAGTTTGAATCTATGACATCATATTTCCAATGTAGCAAATAAAATAATTCCAAAAACTTTTTTTTTATGATAAAACGTATACAAATACAATAAGCCACTTTCAGAAATTAATGCTACATTGGCATATGCCTATACTGTAGTTACCTGGCATAATTTCAGTCATATAGAGACTTAAGTGATCCCCATAAGGCACAAGGATTAACAAAGACATGTCCTCCCTCATAACACTTTGTAACAACACCAACACAAATTAGCCAAGATAAAATATGGGTACAGAAGCTGTTTAACTGTATCCTACAAAGTACACTCACAAATGAAGCTAATTACATAAAATCATCTTTAATTTACTTGTACTGATCCCGTCCAAAACGCGCCCCGCCAGTGATCCCGTCCACGACGCGCCCCGCCAGTGATCTCGTCCACGACGCGCCCCGCCAGTGATCCCGTCCACGACGCGCCCCGCCAGTGATCCCGTCCACGACGCGCCCCGCCAGTGATCCCGTCCATGACGCGCCCCGCCAGTGATCCCGTCCATGATGCGCCCCGCCAGTGATCCCGTCCACGACGCGCCCCGCCAGTGATCCCGCCTATGACGCACCCCGCCAGTGATCCCGTCCATGACGCGCCCCGCCAGTAATCCCACCTATGACGCGCCCCGCCAGTGATCCCGCTTATGACGCGCCCCGCCAGTGATCCCGCCTATGACTCGCCCCGCCAGTGATCCCGCCTATGACGCGCCCCGCCAGTGATCCCGCCTATGACGCGCCCCGCCAGTGATCCCGCCTATGACGCGCCCCGCCAGTGATCCCGCCTATGACGTGCCCCGCCAGTGATCCCGTCCATGACCTGCCCCACCAGTGATCCCGTCCATGACCTGCCCCACCAATGATCCCGCCTATGACGCGCCCCGCCAGTGATCCCGTCCATGACCTGCCCCACCAGTGATCCCGTCCATGACCTGCCCCACCATATTGACTTCGTTTACATAATGCCTATTTCTCGTCGCTGCATTTTTGTTAAATGCTAAATGTGCTTAGCAATTCTTGACCATCACTTATAACCAACCAGAGTACTTCACAAACCACTGTGGTAACTTAACAATGAACAAATTACAGAGACCTGCAGCACACAATAACACTTGAGATCTTAGTTTCAATCAGAACACAACACATACAATCATAATCAGAACACAAAAAAATTAAATCACAAAAACGTGATGAACATATTAAAAAAAATACTGATGCCATATAATGGGATCAGATCCACAACCTGTAGTGCATGTGCCCGAGGAACTCATGGATGCGGGTTTGATCCCATTGTGCATCCTCAATATTTTCTCAAAACATAAGCATGACATTGTAATGGTGAACATCATTTTAAGCACTCTTATATACTTCAACTAAGTGACATCTGTCTTTTGCCACAAGATCATTCCATTAAAAAAATATAAAATTTAAAACTTTGCAAGCCATAGAAACTAGATTTTTACAATTAACTTGACTTTAAAAATTATATTAATCACATGCAGTACTGTATCCAACTTGTCCTCTTACTAATTACGTCGCTTTTCGTTTGTATGCGCACCAAGGCCAAAAATGGTCGCAATTCAAAAGAAAATCGGCTCACGAAATTAATGTACTGTCCTATTTTCTGTTTTGGATCCTTTGGCTAAGTGTTGGGTTAGGTGAGGACACTTTAAATTTTCATGACGTTTTGAAACCTTAGGAAAATTTCCTGCTTTCTTAACCAACCAGAAGACCCAAAACTTGCCGCTTTGGGTCGATTTCAATTGGAAAATTTATTTTCATTTGTCTGAAAATTCCAATATGGCAATTTTTGCCCATAGTGCATACGAGCTAAAAGCGACATAATTTGTAAGATGAGCTGCTGTATCTGCATTCCAGTTACTCAAAAATATTTAAAAACTTTTATATACAGTATATATATCTTTGTGCAAATCAAATAGCAATTTTACAGTAATTTTAGAGTACAGGTGCAGTACTGTATTGCACAGTCAGAAATTCACTAATCACTGCAGGTATTTTCTAGAAAACCTCACCAAACATAAGAGTTGGATTTACTACCTAGAAGTTCACTCAGGTATTTTAGTTTTATGCGCTTTTAGGACTACACTGTTGCATCATTCCATCTTTCAAATGTTCTACAACTCCTGCTGTAATCCAAGAGGCTCCCGCATGAACAAATGTAAAAGCAATGATTACTCTCATCAATGTGTACCCCTCAATGTGTACTCTCTTTATGTACCCAATCTGAACATTTTTATCATTGTGATCATTGTTGTCTTCTTATATGTACTGTCAATCTGCTGTATGGTGTCTATTAATCTTGTTTAAATTACCAATCAAGCTGTCAATGTAATCAATCAGAGCTTTAATATACCAATGTGCTTTAATATACTTACTAATCTCTTTCATCTCATTTTTTTTTCTTGCAATGTATTTGTTATAATTTTATTAATTCTGATAGAATTTACCTACTTAAAATTATCTGTTAGATTAGGGACCTGCCCGAAACGCTGCGCGTACTAGTGGCTTTACAAGGGTGTAAGTACTGTACTATTCTATGTATTCTCACAAACCCAATGTACCTTCTTGTATATATATAAATAATAAATAAATAAATAAATAAATAAATAAAAAAATAAATGTCTTTGGCAAGTACTGTATACAAATCAACTTTGTGTACTACAACATATTTTTTGACTGGGAAGTGGCAAGTACAGTACTCTCTTTTACATCATTGATAGCGTATGTACCTACTTAATACAGCACTTTTTTTCCACTAGGAAGTTGTGGAAACACCAGTTCAGATACTGTGCTGAACAGTACAAGTGGCCATGGATTTCTGCAGGGATTACATTCCTGCAAGTGCTATGCATATCAAAGTCAAAACAAATCAAACAGTGTATCAGTGTATATGAGAAAGATAGGTTCCAGTGACCTCCAAAACTAATACGCTTCCAATCGGTACTTGACATAATACTTATTCGATTAACAATATTTAAAGCTTCCTTCACTTTCTAGTCACAAATTCAGCACATAATAAAACACAGAATGATTGGAATATTATTATGCACCCTGATGCATAAAAAAAAAAAAAAAGTTAATAAACATCACAAATTAAGGGTCATTGAGAGCTCATCTAACTATAGATAATGCAGTAGATACATGAAGTAGCATATAATTTCAACATTAATCCATTCCCGTCCGAGCTTGATGCATTACTGAATCAGCATGATGCAATACTGCACAAATTGCAGACCTTCAATGCAAATTGGGAGTGTCTGCATGAGACCTCCCATGCAATTTTTAATGCAAGAGTGGGGTTATCTTGAGGTTATCTTGAGATGATTTCGGGGCTTTAGTGTCCCCGCGGCCCGGTCCTCGACCAGGCCTCCACCCCTAGGAAGCAGCCCGTGACAGCCGACTAACACCCAGGTACCTATTTTACTGCTAGGTAACAGGGGCATAGGGTGAAAGAAACTCTGCCCATTGTTTTTCGCCGGCGCCTGGGATCGAACCCAGGACCACAGGATCACAAGTCCAGTGTGCTGTCCGCTTGGCCGACCGGCTCCCTAACCGGGGTTAACCCCGGTTATCTTTAACCCCGGTTAGCCTCCCTAACCGGGGTTAGGGAGGCTAACCGGGGTTAAAGAAGATGGAAGATTTCAGAAAGATTCCTATCTTTTCAGAATAAACTTAAGTTTGATCAAGTATTCACAAATTACCATAAACCAAATTTTTTCCCTAGAATGTATACCTGCAAGATAGTGATGCCTAACTGTACTATACTTAAAATATAAAGAACTTTTGACAAGAAAAAAATACAAGACAATTGTCTATAAATGTCCCAGTAGGATATTTACTAATGAAAATACTGTATTAGGAATGAATTCATATGTAACCGACTTGATAACATTAGCAATTATATGATCTACAGCACTTATCACATTGAGAGAGAATTTATCAACTCTACCTTGATGAATCCATGAATATGTAAAAATAGGCATATTTAAGTGAACAATGTTTTGCATAACAATCAGTCATCATCATATGAAGGAATGTCATCAAAAGAATATCCATCATATCCTTTGAAAGCATAATAAGCGATATAAGAATGATAGGCCCCTGGAATAAACATGAGGGCACCGAGGATGATGAGTGGCCACGTTCGGTCAGCATATTTTTCCTCGATGTAACCCGCAACAAGAAGACTTCCTATGACGAGCAACAGTGTACCAGCAGCAAATAGAAGTATTGCATAGCTTATAGCCTTCCAAGGGATGCGACTGGGGCCAGCCTGTGAAAGGGGGTAAAAGTACGAGTCAACGCAGAGCCAGATACCCCTACACTAGGCCTAGGCCTAATTTCCCACACGATTCTCTTATCAAAGAAGATAAACTAAACTATGAATGAGTTACTGCAGTTACCTATTACTGTATTACTCTAAAAATAATAATTTTCATAATCAATGCCTACATCAGTACCATACAGAATTCTGAACAGCAAACAATTATGAAAATTCCAGGCATTTAATCTTCAAACTTATGCAAATGCACAATAAAGGCAATAAATTCTAGATTTTGAAGTAAAATATACCAGTACCTGTACATCAGAAATCAAATTTTCACTTAAAAGTATTTAAAAACTAAGTTCTAAAGAACTCTGCAATCAGAAGGAAAAAATAGCTTCAGTGACAAGAATCAAAGCTTCTAATTACAGAAAAAAAATTCCAGGAATTAAGATTTTAAGTTCCAACACCTTAAGTTATTTATCAAGATCTTTTAGTGACAAGGTCTCAGAAGTCATGGTTCATGTTATAATGTTTAATAATAATTTTGTGTTGCTTGAGCCAGAAAGCCTACACTTAGGATTATCGTGGTCTCCCCTATGTTAACTACTGACCCATCCCCAAGATGCAGCCTACAACAGTTGCCCAACTCCCAGGAACCTGTTTACAGCCAGGTGAATGGAGGTATTAGTTGAAAGGAAACATGCTCAACTAATTCCATCCCATCTGCATATCAACACCGGGAACCACAATTATGAGTCGATGGCACAGACTACTGTTGAATGGTGGTAATGAATAAAAAGCCAGCATTGAATGTAATGAAATGCCATTTTCTGGGTGAGTCCCTGAAGCTCCCAGGAGCTATCCAGGGAGAATGTATATGTATAATATTCTGGCATCAGTCAAAGTGCTTGGAGTTCTTGCCTACCGGGGACTACGAGCCAGAACCTGGCCCCCCCTCAGAGAGGCACAAGGAGCAATGGCCTATAGAAACCCCTGTGTGGCTGGGAGCATTCTATGTCTGCCATCGACTGGGATAGGCACCCAGAAAGGTAGGTGGCAAAAAACAAACCCCTATTCTGGTTAAAATATGGCTACCAAAAGCCGAACGAGTGGACAGAACTCCCCAAACAAAATTATCTAACAAGCATGACTCATCACGTCGCCGCGCCGCCGTCTGCGCAACCCCCCCCTCCCTGGGAGGGTGAAGGGGGTGCCCCAGACCCATCTGCCGGCGACCCAACCTTTAGTTCTTAGGCTGGATTTCAAAAAACACGAAAAACACCGCCGACCGGAGGGAGGGAGGGATGCCGGGGAGCCTCCGGGACTCACCCAGAAAATGGCGTTTCATTACATTCAACGCTGGTTTTCTGGGGGGAGCCCCGTCGACTCCCTGGAGCTACCTCACCACATAAGTAAAAGAAGGAAGGACCCGGGAGGTGGATGCCAAGCACCCTAACCTAAAAACAAGACCACGGACGAAAGGAAAAAACCCTGCAGACAGCCCGGGAGACCCGAACCCCAGAACAGGAATGAGGGTAGGAAAGGAACCTGGGCAAACCAAAATGCGCCTGTTTTGCGTTTTGGTTTGGTTTGGTCAGCAGGGAAGAACGACTCACACATCCTCGAGGGAGACTTGAGGGGAACTACACAGGACACGAACCGCAGGCAAACAAACGTACAGTCCGGAAAAGGAACAAGGAAAAGCTGGAACCAGGACCGGAATCCCAGCTACCAGACCCAAAAACGGAAACCAGGAAGGCAGGAGTGGCGGACCGATAGTCCACAACTTCCCCCAGACAGTGCAACACAGAAGCCTGCAGTGAAACAAAGAAAAGTGAAGGATCTCGGTACCAAAACGGAACACCGGGGCAGTCCAAAAGTAGGGAACTGAACTTGGACAGAGGCCCACCTCAGCACCCAACAACAGTATAGCCAAGAAGAACGGACCCAGAAGCACAGCCATGTGTAGCTTAGGAGGAGGAAAACGGGAACAAGCAAGGAAAAAAACCCGAAAACGGACCAAGAAGCCGCCGAGAACGCAAAGGACCGGAACTTGCCCGAAACACTATACGTATGAGTGGCTGCAGATAATGAAGTACTAGCACCAACATGCAATCCAACAGCACGTTCGCATATCAACTGTGTAAATACCATTCCTGAATAAAATGGTGAATTTGAATTTTGAATGTGAAAGTACACGACCAACCACAAAGTGTGAAGAGGGAGGACGCCCACACACAGAGGGACACCATAGACATCAGGGAGCAGCCAGGCACTGAAGATAGACAAGGAGTGTCCAGAGCAAAGACCAAGCAAGGAAGGGGGACACAGAAGCACGGACCGTGGGAACGAAGGAGTGTCCAAATATAAGGAAAAAACCCAGGTGCAAGCACATCCAGGCAAGTACCCCACCAAAAGTTGAGACCCCAGCACCTGGCCGACAGTCGCCAGACAGTACAACCCCACCTGCAGAGTGGAGGCACGACCGAGCCACAACACAGTCGAGCAGAGTAACATACCAGGAGCAATGCTAGAGGCCTGCCCGAAACGGTATGTGCACAAAAGGCAAGAGGTATTGTATGTACTGGGACCCGAAGAAAATGCGAAGTCGAAGGCGAAAGACGTCCAGAGGTGCGTGCCCAGCAGAAGACGAGGTGCAGTACAGAGGCGGAGAAGGTGCCACCCAGAGCCACCCCACTCCCAGAAGCAGAGAAAAGAACAAAGCGACGACCCCACACAAATCTAAAACACCCCCCACACCAAGAGGGCAACGACTGGAAAGAGAAGCCTTAGAAAACCGCGATAAACTATGTGGAACACACGGATACACCACCCAGAGCAAACACCCCGGCCCCAGCACACGAGGTACGAACCGCACCACCCGTCCACCAGACGGCGCGGCTCATTCAATAGTCGGACACACATTCAGGTAAGGTACATACATACAAGAGATTTTACAAAATTTGATAGATTTATAGATAGAGCTAGTACATACAATGCCTAAAGACACTATTATGCAAAGCGTTTCGGGCAGGAAAAACATTAAAGACTAAAACTTAATACTATTGAGTTTAAAGTATAAAATGTGTTGAGAACAAATAAAAATAAAAATAAAAAGGGGGGAACATGGCAGAAAAAACAGCACAAATACAATTAGGTCGACAAACAGCGTTGTTTAAAAAAACAGACATGGTTGACAATATAGGGGTAAGGTAGGTTACAGGGAATTTATTAGGTAGTGCTTCATTTTTATCTTAAACTGGTTGAGAGAGGTACAGTCTTTAACATGATTGGGAAGGTCATTCCACATTCTGGGTCCCTTGATTTGTAGAGCATTTCTAGTTTGACTAAGTCGTACTCTTGGAATATCAAAACTGTATTTGTTTCTGGTGTGGTGCTCATGGGTTCGGTTACAACCTTCAATGAAGCTTTTGAGGCCAGGATTGGCATTACAGTTCAGCATTTTATATATGTATAATACACATGAGAGAATATGTAGTGACTTAATATCTAACATATTCACAGATTTGAGTAGGGGTACCGAGTGATGTCTGGGGCCAGAGTTGGATATTGTCCTAATAGCAGCTTTGTGTTGAGTAATTAGAGGACGTAAATGATTTTGGGTAGTAGAACCCCAAGCACAAATACCATAGTTGAGATATGGATAGATGAGGGAGTAATAGAGCATCACCAGGGCAGGGCGGGGTACATAATATCTGATCTTAGAAAGAATGCCAACAGTTTTTAAAACTTTTTTTGATATATTTAGAATGTGTCTCTGGAAATTCAGCTTGTGGTCAATGAGAACGCCAAGGAATTTGCCATCTTTTTGTTACAAATTTGGTATTGTTTATTCTGAGATTTATTTGATTAGAGGATTTATTGCCAAACAGAATATAGAAAGTTTTGTCAATGTTAAGGGTGAGTTTGTTGGCAGTTAGCCAAAGACGGACTTTATTTAGCTCAGTATTTACTGTGGCATTTAGAGCAAGGGGGACTGGAGTAAATGAAGGTTGTGTCGTCAGCAAATAGAATTGGTTTGAGGTGTTGGGAGGCATTTGGAAGGTCATTAATGTAGATGAGAAAGAGGAGAGGGCCAAGTATGCTGCCCTGAGGAACACCAATGTTGATGGGTAGGGTGGGAGAAATTGAATTATTCACAGAAACATACTGGAGCCTGTCAGTAAGTAAGATTTGAGGTATTGCAGGGAGTGTCCCCTGACTCCATAATGATGTAATTTAAGAAGAAGGTTTTGGTGGTTGACAGTGTCAAAAGCCTTACGCAGGTCCACAAATAACCCAACAGGGAACTCATTTTTATCAAGAGCTGCATGAATCAAGTTAATCATACTAATAAGTGCATCGTTAGTGCTTCTTTTGGGTCTGAAGCCATATTGACAAGAGCTAAGTATATTGTGTTTGGCTAGATAAGAGTAAAGCTGCTTGTAGATTAGTTTTTCAAATATTTTTGACAAGTTAGGCAGGATTGATATAGGTCTGTAGTTGTTAACATCTGTGAGATCACCACATTTGTGGACAGGGGTTACTCTCGCTTTTTTTAGAATATCTGGAAAGGTTTGGAGTTCAAGTGACTTGTTGAAGAGCAATGCAATTGCAGGGGCTAAAGATCTGGAGGCTTTTTTGTAAATTAAAGTTGGTATCTCCTCAAGGGCACTAGACTTGGTTTTAAGGGAAAGGATTATCTCATTAATGTCAGTGGAATTTGTAGGCTTAAGGTACAGAGACTGTGGATAGTTACCTGTAAGACAGTCCTTAACATCAGTACTGGAAGATGGAATATCATTTGCAAGGGATGACCCAATGGAAGAGAAGAACCTACTGAACTCAATAGCAGAATCAGAGGCTGAAAGCTGACCATCATTATTTGACAGGAGTGTTGGTTTGTTATTTAAAATCTTCTTTGATCCCAATATTTGTGAAATTGTGCTCAAAGTTTTTTTAATGTTGCTCTTTATTTGGGTAAATTTATCTTCGTAGTATTTAGTTTTGGCTCTTCTAATTATTTTAGATAGCAATAACGAGTAATTCTTTGAAAATTCTTTGGAGACGGTTCCTAACCTGTCCAGTACTTCTTCTCAAGGTCATGTTTTTTATTAATGGATTTAAGTATTCCCTTTGTAAGCCAAGGATTGTTAAGGCTTTTGGTTGTGACTTGTTT
The DNA here is from genome assembly GCA_020271785.1 of Procambarus virginalis. Classification (NCBI taxonomy): domain Eukaryota; kingdom Metazoa; phylum Arthropoda; class Malacostraca; order Decapoda; family Cambaridae; genus Procambarus; species Procambarus virginalis. The sequence continues at coordinate 39,796,667 of WNGS01004946.1, forward strand.
CGCAAGCATAAGACAGTGGGTGTTATAAAGGCTGAAAGTTTTTTGAAGAAAAGATTGCACTGCTAGGTTGATGTCCCCTATGTTACCTAACTCGGACTCCCAGTTGACATTAGCAGCAGCAGTTATAAAATTGTCTATAGAAGTTTCATTGTGCAGCCTAAAGCTTAACTCCCTTGTCTCTAGAGGTGGTTTGTTAATGTTAGTTAAGAGAAATGTGGGGTAATGGTCTGTAGTGCTATCGGTGATTATACCTGAAGTAAGCGGAGAGGTTATGTTGGTCCATATGTGATCTAGAGTCGTGGCAGTACTATCAGTGATTCTAGTTGGTCTAGTGATTAAGGGTATGAGGAAGCAGGAATTCATACAGTTGAGGAAGCTAACAGCAGTAGGGTGTTCAGGCTCGCAGAGGTCAATATTAAAGTCCCCTGCGATAATTAGATGGTTTTTGTTCAGTCTGTTATCGAGTATTAGATTTCTAAGGTTTGAGTTGAATTCGGACACATCAGTGTTAGGAATTCTATAGACTGCACCCACAGACAGGACAGACTGGGCACCCTTGACTCTGAAACTGGCGAAGATATACTCCCCACAGTAGTCTCTAGTTCTAAATACTTTTAAGCATGTTAGTTCTTGGTGTTAGTAAAGAGCAGTACCACCACCTCTCTGAATTTGACGACTGTTGTGAATTGCCAAGTAGTTAGGCAAGTTAAAGAGTTGAGTAGTATCCTCTTTTAACCACGTTTCAGTAAGTATAATAAAAGAGAATTTGTTGTCAATAGTTTCAATCAAAGCACTAACATCATCGAAGTGTTTACCTAGAGATCTAACATTCAAGTTGATTACAGAGATATTGTGATTATGTGTTAATACATTGTTTACATCATGTGCTGTAAAATATCTGCAATTTTGATCATTAAAGTGATGATTGTCATAGATAGTGGATAAGAGGTTTAGTTCTGGGTCTATACTTGTCTGCATAAAAAGGCTGGTTGTAGGAAAAAAAAGACAAGAATTACAAAAAAGTGGCAATTACAAAAAAGAATTTATGTGTCGTACATACACATATTGTACAGACGGTCCAAGAATATTGGAAGCTATGAAGAGGTACGCACACCAACAAGCACCATGACAAATAAGCACAAATGCACGGAGGCACATACAGACAAAAAGATACCCCTGAACCAGGGCATGCATGGGCCCCGATACAAAGGGAACAGTATCGCGATGGAAGCGCGAAAAGGATGAGGAAAATGTGGGGATAAAGTGGATAAGTTAAGATTCAGGAAAGACGTGGGTAAACACTGGTTTGATAACCGGGTTGTTGATTTGTGGAACCAATTATCGCGCAACGAAGTGGCGGGGTGGGTTCCCACGATTGTGACAAACGAGGGATGGACATGAATATGAGCGGGATTGGGTGGCTATAAATAGAAGCTGCCTCGTACGGGCCAATAGGCCCACGGCAGTCACCATTGTTCGTATGTTCATATGTCCTTAAAAAAGGGGGTGAACACCCCCATGAATGACGGAACCAACAGACACAAAGGAACACAAAACCGAACTTAGGGAGGGGTAGACCCGAGCCAACAAGAACGCAGAGGGGGAAGGAAAATCCCCACTCAGAGGAACTGCAAGCCCCGCACCTAGGGTACAAAGACCCAAGTGGGGCAAAAAACGGGGCCGAAGCCTCCCCAGGCAACCCCCTCCCCAACCCCGGGAATCCTGACAGCAGGACCCGGGGCCGAGTCGTACCCCCAAAGCCCCAGCCTCATAAGGAAAAGCCGGGGCAGCCATGCAAAATACTAAGGAAGGGAACCCACTGGTCAGACCTGTATGGTACGGCTGGAGGAACAGGCTCGAATGACTCCGCCGCCACCCCGGAAGAGGAAAAAAAAACGAGACTGCCCGAGTCTCAACTTAATCAGACCCTGCTCCAACCCCGAAACCCGCCTACTGTTCGGAGCCAGAAGCAAGGGCAGGAAGTATACATAACAGAAAGGGAAGGACTAGGAGGAGCAGAAGGAACGAGAGCTGAAGAGACCTTCACTCCCAAGTCCGGACTCCTACCACCGAACGAGGCAGTCTCGGGGCATCTGGGGCCGCAAGCAACCAAGATCATTGTAGCAAAGTAAACTTATCATGCAATGCCGCTGCCGCCTGCACCCGCTTATCATGACCAGTGGCCTGGGTGAAAGGGAGCATGTACAGATGACACCCGTCGCACGACTCCAGGTCAAAAGAACCAATGACCCAACAGGCAGCAAGGCAGAGGCAAAACAGGTGAGTGTCACCCTGAGACAAGGGGACAGATCAATCTTCAAACTCGTAAAATGCAAGGGGGGGACTCGGGGGTCACATCCATAGGACCATGGAGCCCCCGTGGGGTTTTCCAGGGCCCTTAGCCATGGGTACACGACAAGGAAAGCCCAGGCAGGGTACTGCGAACCAGCGCCCAATTCTACCAAACAAACTTCCAAAAGCTGAACCCCTCCCCGGGACGTGACCACTCACAGGGGCCATGTGAGGAGGACCACCAACCGAAAATCCATTTAACTCCTAGAACAGCAAAGGGGGACCACCAAGGCAGAACCCCCCCCCCCCACCAGGCAAAAACAAAAACAAAAGAAAAACCCCACAAGAGGACAACGTACCCAGGTGGAACAGAGCCAGCCGCTGTTATTGGTGAAAACTAGCTGTGCAGTACCCCGTGGCCCTACCAGTGATGAAAACCACCTCCTACCCAGAGACAAACAAGGGCAACAAAACCCCAGCCAACTCCAAGGGCAGCCCAGTACCGAGCAGTAAAGGACACAGCGGAGGTGGAACCCAAGGAGATTTGTGGAGGGTGGCCCCCAAGCCCCAAGTGCAGTATTTACAGGGGCCTCTAGGAAAGAGCCCTAGGTGCATGCAGCCCGAGTACTGTGGAATATTACTCCTGGCTCGAACCCTACCGGTAGAGACAGCCCACACCACAAGGCATAGAACTGAAACAAGGCGGGAGCTAGAGGCACTCTACCAGCCAGTAATCACATCAGCCATGAACTGAAGGTTGGGTCGCCGGCGGATGGGTCTGGGGCACCCCCTTCACCTTACCAGGGAGGGGGGATTTGCGCAGACGGCAGCGCAGCGACGTTATGACGTCATGCTAGATAGATAATTTTGTTTGGGGGAGTTCTGTCCACTCGTTCGGCTTTCGGTAGCCATACTTTAACCAGAATAGGGGTTTGTTTTGGGGCGCCTACCTTTCTGGGCGCCCATCCTGGTCGATGGCAGACATAGAATGCTCCCAACCACACAGGAGTTTCTATAGGCCACTGCTCCTCATGCCTCTCTGACGGGGGCCAGGTTCTGGCTTGTGGTCCCCAGTAGGCAAGAACTCCAAGCACTTTGATGCCAGAAAGTTATACATATCCATTCAGCCTGGATAGCCCCGGGGAGCCAACGGGGCTCCCCCCAGAAATTGTATGCAACAGGGTTCTATATAATCCTGACTGTGCAAAGGTCTTAAGGCAGGTACACACACACACACACACACACACACACACACACACACACACAAATGTATACGAAAATTCAGTTTGTAAACAGAGTGGTAGACGGTTGGAACAAGTTAAGTGAGAAGGTGGTGGAGGCCAAGACCGTCAGTAGTTTCAAAGCGTTATATGACAAAGAGTGCTGGGAAGACGGGACACCACGAGCGTAGCTCTCATCCTGTAACTACACTTAGGTAATTACACTTAGGTAATTACACACACACACAAGTTAAGTGAGAAGGTGGTGGAGGCCAAGACCGTCAGTAGTTTCAAAGCGATTTATGACAAAGAGTGCTGGGAAGACGGGACACCATGAGCATAGCTCTCATCCTGTAACTACACTTAGGTAATTTAAAAATAAAAAATTACACACACACACACACACACAAAATTGCCAAAATTATGAGAAGGATTAAGACAGGGGAGGACTGCTTGAGGCTTCAAGAAGACCTAGACAAGCTGAAGGAATGGTTGAAGGAATGGTTGAACAAATGGTTGCTAGAGTTTAACCCAAGCAAATGTAATGTAATGAAGATAGGCATAGGGAGCAGGAGGCGAGATACTAGGTGTCATCTGGGAGATGAAATTCTTCATGAGTCAGAGAGAGAAAAAGACTTGGGGGTTGACATCATGCCAGACCTGTCCCCTGCAGCCCATATCAAGAGGATAACATCAGCGGCATATGCCAGGCTGGCCAACATAAGAACGGCATTCAGAAACTTGTGTAAGGAATCATTCAGAACTTTGTATACCACTTATGTCAGGCCAATCCTGGAGTATGCAGCCCCAGCATGGAGTCCATATCTAGTCAAGGATAAGACCAAACTGGAAAAGGTTCAAAGGTTTGCCACCAGACTAGTACCTGAGCTGAGAGGTATGAGCTACGAGGAGAGGCTACAGGAATTAAACCTCACTTCGCTGGAAGACATAAGAGTTAGGGGGACATGATCACCACACTCAAGATTCTCAAGGGAATTGATAGGGTAGATAAAGACAGGCTATTTAACACAAGGAGCACACACACTAGGGGACACAGGTGGAAAATGAGTGCCCAAATGAGCCACAGAGATATTAGAAAGAACTTTTTTAGTGTCAGAGTGGTTGACAAATGGAATGCATTAGAAAGTGATGTGGTGGAGGCTGACTCCATACACAGTTTCAAGTGTAGATATGATAGAGCCCAATAGGCTCAGGAACCTGTACACCTATTGATTGACAGTTGAGAGGCGGGACCAAAGAGCCAGAGCTCACCCCTGCAAGCACAATTAGGTGAGTACATACACACACACACACTGTGTGTTATATGACAAAGAGTGCTGGGAAGACGGGACACCACGGGCGTAGCTCTCATCCTGTAACTACACTTAGGTAATTACACACACACACGCACACACACACACACACACACACACACACACTAAAGAAATTGTTCATGACTTTTGTTAGGCCAAAGCTAGAATATGCAGCTGTTGTTTGGTGCCCATATCTTAAGAAGCACATCAACAAACTGGAAAAGGTGCAAAGACATGCTACTAAGTGGCTCCCAGAACTGAAGGGTAAGAGCTACGAGGAAAGGTTAGAAGCATTAAATATGCCAAAACTAGAAGACAGAAGAAAAAGAGGTGATATGATCACTACATACAAAATAGTAACAGGAATTGATAAAATCGACAGGAAAGATTTCCTGAGACCTGGAACTTCAAAAACAAGAGGTCATAGATATAAACTAGCTAAACACAGATGCCGAAGAAATATAAGAAAATTCACTTTCGCAAACAGAGTGGTAGACGGTTGGAACAAGTTGGGGGAGAAGGTGGTGGAGGCCAAGACCGTCAGTAGTTTCAAAGCGTTATATGACAAAGAGTGCTGGGAAGACGGGACACCACGAGCGTAGCTCTCATCCTGTAACTACACTTAGGTAATTACACACACACACAAAGGCACAAAAAAAATTTATACCAAAACAGAGAAGCAGAACTAGGAAACAAGATTGGTTCGACAGAAAGTGCGAGAGGGCCAGAGACCAAAAGACACAAAAATGGAATCAATACAAGAAGAGGCCAAACCCCCAAACATACCAGCGATACAAAGATGCGAGAAACAACTACACGGCAGTGAGGAGAGAGGCAGAAAGAAATTTGAAAAAGGAATTGCAGACAAATGTAAAACAGAACCAGGTCTATTCTATAAATTCATAAACAACAAATTGCAGGTAAAGGATAATATTCAGAGGTTGAAAATGGGAAATAGATTCACGGAAAATGAAAAGGAAATGTGTGAAACATTAAACGAAAAGTTCCAAAGTGTGTTTGTACAAAATGAAATCTTCAGGGAACCAGATACAATAAGAATTCCAGAGAACAACATAGAGCACATAGAGGTGTCTAGAGACGAAGTGGAAAAAATGCTCAAAGAGCTAAATAAGAACAAAGCAGTTGGTCCAGATGGAGTTTCACCATGGGTTCTGAGAGAATGTGCACCTGAGTTTACAGGAGTTGTAGCTGATGTGTGGAAAAAGGCTAACATAGTTCCGATTTACAAGAGTGGAAGCAGGGAAGACCCCCTTAATTATAGACTGGTATCATTGACAAGTGTAATAGTTAAAATATTGGAAAAAATAATTAAAACTAAATGGGTAGAACACCTGGAGAGAAATGATATAATATCAGACAGACAGTATGGTTTTCGATCTGGTATCTCCTGTGTATCGAATCTACTCAGTTTTTATGATCGAGCAACAGAGATATTACAGGAAAGAGATGGTTGGGTTGACTGCATCTATCTGGACCTAAAAAAGGCTTTCAACAGAGTTCCACATAAGAGGTTGTTCTGGAAACTGGAAAATATTGGAGAAGTGACAGGTACGCTTCTAACATGGATGAAAAATTTTCTGATAGAAAAATGAGGGCTGTGATCAGAGGCAATGTATCGGACTGGAGAAATGTCACAAGTGGAGTACCACAGGGTTCAGTTCTTGCACCAGTGATGTTTATTGTCTACATAAATGATCTACCAGTTGGTATACAGAATTATATGAACATGTTTGCTGATGATGCTAAGATAATAGGAAGGATAAGAAACTTAGATGATTGTCATGCCCTTCAAGATGATTTGGACAAAATAAGTATATGGAGCACCACTTGGCAAATGGAATTTAATGTTAATAAATGCCATGTTATGGAATGTGGAATAGGAGAACACAGACCCCACACAACCTATATATTATGTGAGAAATCTTTAAAGAATTCTGATAAAGAAAGAGATCTAGGGGTGGTTCTAGATAGAAAACTATCACCTGAGGACCACATAAAGAATATTGTGCGAGGAGCCTATGCCACGCTTTCTAACTTCAGAATTGCTTTTAAATACATGGATGGCGATATACTAAAGAAATTGTTCACGACTTTTGTTAGGCCAAAGCTAGAATATGCAGCAGTTGTGTGGTGCCCATATCTTAAGAAGCACATCAACAAACTGGAAAAGGTGCAAAGACATGCTACTAAGTGGCTCCCAGAACTGAAGGGCAAGAGCTATGAAGAGAGGTTAGAGGCATTAAATATGCCAAAACTAGAAGACAGAAGAAAAAGAGGTGATATGATCACTACATACAAAATAGTAATAGGAATTGATAAAATCGATAGGGAAGATTTCCCGAGACCTGGTACTTTGAGAACAAGAGGTCATAGATATAAACTAGCTAAACACAGATGCCGAAGAAATATAAGAAAATTCACTTTCACAAACAGAGTGGTAGACGGTTGGAACAAGTTAGGGGAGAAGGTGGTGGAGGTAAAGACCATCAGTAGTTTCAAAGCGTTATATGACAAAGAGTGCTGGGAAGACGAGACACCACGAGCGTAGCTCTCATCCTGTAACTACACTTAGGTAATTACACTTAGGTAATAATGAACTCCTAAGTTGGTCTTGTGAGTCAAAAAGCAACGAGGAGTGACCACCAAACATCAGCGAGCCACTCACTGCCACTCCCTCACTCAACACCACCTCACTCACCCTCATTCATCTCCCACAATACTGTTTTTGCTTTTATTCACTATACACAGATGTTATATATACGTATTTACATGTTTTGTTCACCATAACTGTACATCTAAGCTTGTATGGTGAGTAAAGGCACAAAGACGTAGCTACTCTCACAGTCAGCTGATCGGCGGCCGCCCTCAAGGCCAGACGCACTAATATTTCTCCTCCAACAATATAGGTTGTGGTGTTATTATGCTATATACACACATTATATATAAGTATCTACCTGTTTTATTCACCATACTTGTACAAATAAGCTGGTATGGTGCCCAAAGACTATAGTAGCCATCAGTAAACAACATGCCAAGTCGTGCAGACGATGCTCCTCCCTCACCAAAATGGCGGCTCCCAACCTACTCCTCTCGCTGTTATCTCATACTATACACACGTTATATATAAGTATCTACATTTGTGTTCACCATAGCGAACCACTAAGCTGGTATGGTGAGTGCAGTCAATAAATGGTGGCCACACAGTCAGAAGGCGACGCCCACAACCCTCTCTCCACAGCCTTACTCCTCCCTCCATCGAGCACAGCGCTAAATATCACCACAATCAAGCTGTTATCAGAATCCTGGTCAGTTTTATCACAGTCAGGGGGCTTCAGTAATACTATCACTGCTAAATAATAGCAGTATCATTTATATTTTGGCATTTGTAGGCGATGCTGTGGTCACAAGCTGAACAGCGGTGCTGTGAGCTCATGCTGCATGCGCCAGCCTTGGTGGCTTGCTCAATACCGACGCTCTCACACCCAAGAATGTTGGGCTGGATTTTTTTTTCTAGGTGGCATCTGGCAACTATCAGTCGTGGCTGTACTATAGCTGCCGGTCAGAGCCGGTCAGCCGAGCGGACAGCACGCGGGCCTTGTGATCTTGTGGTCCTGGGTTCGATCCCAGGCGCCGGCGAGAAACAATGGACAGAGTTTCTTTCACCCTATGCCCCTGTTACCTAGCAGTAAATAGGTACCTGGGTGTTAGTCAGCTGTTACGGGCTGCTTCCTGGGGGTGGAGGCCTGGTCAAGGACCGGGCCGCGGGGACACTAAAAGCCCCGAAATCATCTCAAGATAACCTCAAGATAACCTCAAGATAACCCCTATCCCAGGCGGGGCGTTTAAATTATAGCGCTAGACACGAAATCATATATAAATGATGTGCGCGGTTTCGGTTTTGTCACTGATATCATTTGTATATGATATGCGCGGTTTGAGGGTTAAGAGAGAGAGGCTTTGTGCACGAAGATCAGTGCACTGTGCCCTGCAATGAGCCATTCAAGTCAGCTGTGGGAGAATCTTGGGAGACATACTCCCACAACGTGCCAATACGCATCCTTGAGGTCCAGGGACACCATCCAAGCGCCCAGCTGCAACAGAAGACGGACCTGGGATAAAGTAGTCGTTCTGAAGGAGGGGCAAGAAACCCATGGGTTCAGACGGGACAAGTCCAGAATGAACCGGAGGTCCGCGCAGTCCCATTTCAGGACCAAAAATAGGCGGGAAACTCACCTGAGGGAAGCCTTCGTATCGACCATGCCCAAGCGAACCCACTCAGAAATAACCTGACAAAGTGCAGGAGAAAAGGTGTGGCCCACCAGCCCGAACCCCCCCAAGGGAGGAAGAGCCACCCAATGCCACCACAGGCTGCACGAAACCACCCGAATAGCCCATGAATCGTGGGACCAAGCGCAAGCAAATGGGGCGAGCCGCACCCCCCCCCCCCATCGCCCCGTCAATGGGACGAACCGCGAAAGGGCCGACGCGCCTTGCAAGAACCCAAGCGGCGAAGAGGGCAATCCCCACGCTGACCACAAACAGCTGGAACCGGAAGATGCGCCTGCCCCAAATCTGGCACCAATGGCCTACCATGACAAAAAGATCCCTGAGCCCCTGGCACGACCCTTCTAGGAAGGCCCCCACAAACCTTCGGGGTAACAACAACTCAGACATAGGCCGACAACTAACCGAGGCTGCCTGCAGGTACTGCACCACAGCAGACTCGGCAAACAGCAATGGACAAAAAGGCAAAGTCAACCAAAGAGCCAGGGCCCAAGCGGAATCCAAGAAAGAAGCCGGCACTGCCTACTGACACAAGGCGAGAAGCATAGAACCGCGAAACCGCATAACAGAGGAGTGGCATGAAGAGCTTCAACAAAGCAGACGACGCCTGCACCGCGGAAGGCAGCGCACTGGACCTGGCAGCAGCCCCAAGCACCCCCACATCCAACTCAAGCCAGTTCGAGGAACAGCTCAAAGATAGAAAAGAAAGGCAGGGCCGAAGCAAACAGGCCACGAGTATGCAAATCCTCCGCAGTCAAGGTAGCCGAAAAGAAAGGAACCTGCACGTGAAGATGCACAACACCAACATCCTGCGAAAGGGCAGGGGCGAACAAACAAGCATTGAGATGCTTGAAGTCGCCCCCCAGGAAAACCTGAAACGCCGACAGAGTCTCTCGCCACTCAAGTGCGCGGGACCGACAGAACGTTTGCCAAGCCTCCAATGAGAAAAGGGGACAGTCTGCCAACCAGGACGACTCCAGAACTTCATAACGAACCCAGTATGAACTAGAAGAGCCGTATACGAAGGAATGCAGATCCATCACCAAAGCATAATCCGGGTCGTGCAGGAGGTAAGCTGCCAATGCCTCCCGCACCTCCGGGAGGCTTTGGGGAGCCGGCCTCTGGGAGCCGGTAGGCCAAGGGGACAGCACGCTGGAATTGTGATCCTGTGGTCCTGGGTTCGATCCCAGGAGCCGGTGAGAAACAATGGGCAGAGTTTCTTTCACCCTATGCCCCTGTTACCTAACAGTAAAATAGGTACCTTGGTGTTAGTCAGCTGTCACAGGCTGCTTCCTGGGGGTGGAGGCCTGGTCGAGGACTGGGCCGCAGGGACACTAAAAAGCCCTAAAATCATCTCAAGATAACCTCAGAAGACGAGATGTGGGAAGCCGGAAACCTCCGGAAAAACGGAACTAAAGAACCCGCAGGATTACGGAACCGGGGAGGGGTGGACACCAAATCCAACTCGTACACGGAGGGAGCAAAAGAGAACCCCTCTCCTTCTAACACCAAGCCCCGCTCAGCGGGGAGAAAAACCCAGTTATCCGTTATCCCTTCAAGGGATAACGTCTCCCTTTGGTTCTTTGTCTTCATACTGGGTGCATTATGAGGTTCCGAAGTCCTCCTGGCTTGCGGACTGCCCGTTGTTGTCGTTGGAGGCTTGGAGTACTTTCTGTTGTACCCACACGCTTGAGTGGCGCGAGGCGTTGATGGCGGTCCAGGTTTACCTGGGTGGTCACTTCGAGCACCTTAATGCATGTTTGTTTGGCCCCTGCCCTTCTGCAGGATGTTGACACGGTTCAGCTTCATGTGCAAGTTCCCTCCCTGTCGGTTATGCTGATGGCTGAGGACTTGTGCGCCTGTGACCTGCTGGCTTCGGTCTTGCATTTCTTTTATCTCCTAGAGCTGTCTTCAGATTGGCTTGCGGAGGATGTAGAGTCGTTTGGGGCTGTTCTTGGGTTTGGTGCCTTGGTCTTGGCTGCTCATGCATCATCTGCGTTGCTGAAGCTGTTTGCGCTGATCCTGCAGGATGAGGCATCACGGTTTTTCACTGCGCGTCTCCCTTGTCAGCAGGTTGTGTTCGCCTCCTCTTTGGAATCTGCTTGGTCCCTGGCTCATAATTTCTTCACCTTTTTGTCCTTTGCTGTTTGCAGAGTCTGCGGTTGGGCAGTTTCTGTAGGCAGCCTTTACTGCTAGAATCCACTCGGTAAAACATCTAAACTACTGGGACCGACAAAAGAGCCTAAATCTATATTCCCTTGAGTGCAGGCGGGAGAGATACATAATAATTTACACATGGAAAATAATAGAGGGGTTGGTCCTAAACCTGCACAGAGAAATAACATCACATGAGACCAGGAGGCATGGCAGGATGTGCAGTATACCCCGTTGAAAAGCAGAGGTGCAATGGGTACTCTGAGAGAGAACTCTATCAACATCACTGTTCACTCTATCAACCGAGACTGTTCAACACGCTTCCACTACACATAAGGGGCATAAATGGCCGACCCCTCACAGTGTTCAAGAGTGAACTGGATAAACACCTCCAAAGGATACCTGATCAACCAGGCTGTGATTTGTACGTCAGGCTGTGAGCAGCCACGTCCAACAGCCTAGTTGATCAGTCCAGCAACCAGGAGGCCTGGTCGACGACCGAGCCGCGGGAACGCTAAGCCCCGGAAGCACCTCGAGGTAACCTCAAGGTAAGGTAGGCCTCGGTTAGTTGTTGTCCGATGTCAGACTTATTGTTCCTTGGGGAGTCCGGGGTTCCTCCCAGAAGGGTCATGCCGGGGCTCTGGGTTCATTGTGGTAAGACTCGGTTGCCAGTTTCGGAGCTGGCGCCGCCTTTAGAATTGTCTGCATCTGGTCGGCGCAGTGTTCACTGTGCGCAGGTCATGTTCTCGTAAGGGGCTTCGCCCGTTTGTGGTTTGCCTTATTGACATGACGGGGTGATGGGGGGGGAGGCTTGCTCTGTTCGCTCATGCCTGGTCTCACGATTTGTGGGCTTTTCAGGTCATTTCTGATGGCCTACAGAGGCGTTGTGTGGCCCCTCCTCCTTCAGAGGGTTCCGGGCTGACGGGGCAGGCCTCTTCTCCTGGGATCTGTCGGGTCATCTCGGAGTAGGTGCGCTGGGCGTGGTTGAAACTTTGATGTTTCTCAGGTGGGTCTCCAGCCTGTTCCCAGTCCCGAAACAGGACTATGCGTACCTGCAGTTTATTCTGGACTTGTCCTGTCTGAACCCTTGGGTTTCTTGCCCCTCCTTTCAGATGACTACTGTCCCATGTCCAACTTCTGTTCGAGCCGGCTGCTTGGATGGTGTCCATGAACCTCAAGGAAGCATACTGGCACGTTCCGATTCATCTTGGGGTTCAGGGACTGGCTCGGTTTTGCTGTGGGGCGTCTCGGTTACCGCTTTCATTGCCTCTCGTTCGGCTTGAACCTGGTTCCTCGCGTGTTCACACGCCTTACCCGAGTCGTAGTGGCCCGTCTGCATCTTTTAGGTGTTTGGGTGTTGGCCTACCTCGACGACTAACTGGCATGGGCTCCCAGTCAGTCCGCATGTCTGCTCGCCAGGGATTTGGTTCTTTTCCAGCTTGCCCTGTTCGGGTTCCTGGTGAACCGGAGGAAGTCCCATCTGGTCCCTTCCCATGTTCGGACCTGGTTGGGTCTAGTGTGGGACTCACGGACAGCTTCCTGGCTGCGATCCCACATGTGTTTGTTTCTGGGGGGCTCCCAGGTCACCCCACGGTTGCTCAAGGGTTTGTGCGGGAGCCTGAACTTTGCGATGATGGTCTATCTGCCGGGTCGGGTTTGGCTTCGTTGGCTGTTCTGGTTCCTCCGGGGACATCCCTTCCGCCTCTCTCGCGATCGTTGGGTTCAACCCCCCGGGGACCTTGCATCGGCTGCTGCGTCGCCGGCTTCCTCTTTGGGTTTTTGGGGTTCAGTGCCTTGGTGCCTACCTGAGCTCTCGCGCGACGTGTTCACAGACGCATCGTCTTTGAGCTGGGGCTTTGTGACCAGTGCTCACCAGACTGGCGGAGGGCGGTGGGGTTCGGCCCTGTCCTTTCTTTCCAAGGCGGCGGTGGTGGTGTATGTTGCTTCTGAGGGTTCGGGTCACTCGCAGATTGATGGTCGGGCTTCATTCAGACTGCTTCCCAGTGGTTCTTTGCCTGAACCGTGGGGATTCAATGCAGTCCTAGGCTCTTTGGGGTTGGTCACTTCGGGTGACTCGTCTGCTAAGTTCTCAAGGTTTGGCAGAACTGGTTGAGGTGGGGTTCCTGTACCTCCTCCCCCCCAGTTCAGTTGTTGCTCCACGTCCTAGCTCGCTTGGAGACCTTCCTGTGGGTGTGTAGTTCTCTTGGCTCCTTGGTGGCCGGCCCAGCCTTGGTTTCAGGCGCTGCTTGCTCGGTGTCTGAACCCAGGGGTTTTCCCTGTGGCTCTGCCTCTTTCAGCAGATCGATCCGGTCTGTTATGTGGCTGGTTCGATCTTCTCCTCGAGTCTTTGTGTCTGGTATTTTTTACTCGAGTCTATCACCATCTGTATGGTAATCAGGTCATTTTGTTAATGGTGTCTTACCATTAACACCATGCATGCTTCGTCTCGGTGGCAGTATGATGTTTCTTGGCAGTTCTTCTGTTTCTTTTGTCTCTTCTTAGATGTACTTCGCTTTCTGTTATGGTTGTCTTGTCCTTCTTTCCTAGTTGTTTCCAAACTGTCATATTATGTTGCTTACTGTCGCCTCGTCTTGTGCAGTGCTGGTGGAGCCGCTGTAGCTTGCTTTTGGCTTTGATGTTCCTTCTGCACCATTTCACAAGCTGTCTCGGGCGTTGTTTCACCTCCAGCCTGCTCATGCACTGCCCAAGCCATCCTGGTCATTGGAGAGGGTGCTCTCTTATCTCTCGCCCCCTCGGTTTGTGGTGACCCCTTCGGTTCCAGATTGTTTCTCTCCGGCTCTTTTTCCGTTTCACATTGGCCTCTGGGGGTCGGGTCAGGGAGCTTTGTGTTCTCCAGAACAGGGGTTACTGTTCTTTTTGGCTCTGGTGATTAGTTTGTTTGTTTGCAGCCATCTTCTTCTTTTCTGCGAAGATTGAGACATCTGCTTTTCGGTGGGGTCCTTGGGTTGTTGCTTGGTTGGTTGGACAAAGATTGCATCATGTGTTTGTCCGGTTGCGGCGCTCTGCCGTTGTTTGCGTGCCTCGGCTTCTGTGTCCGTGGTCACACATTGGGTTGCCCCGGTTTCCGTTCTTCCCTGTGCCTGGGTTCGGGTTCCCAGGTCATTTGCTGGGTCCTTTGGGGCCATTGGTTGTCTTGCTTTTGAATTGAGTTGCGCATAGGGCATGCCTCCTGGGTGCATCCCTCTTCTCCTTTTCTTTGGTGAAGTAGCTCCGGGGGAGCCAAAGGGGCTCCCCCCAGAAAACCAGCGTTGAATGTAACGAAACACAATTTTCTGGGTGAGACCTGGAGGCTCCCCAGCAACCCTCCCTCCCTCCGGTTGGCAGTTTTTCGCGTCTTTTGATATCTAGCCTCAGAACTGCAGGGTGGATTGCAGGCACAAGGGTCTGGGGCTCCCCCTTCCCCCTCCTGGAGAGGGGGAGTTGTGCAGACAAGCGGTGCGTCGACGTGGTGACGTCATGCTCGTTTACTCATTTTCATTTGGGGAGTTCTGTCCTCTTGTTTGACTTTCAGTAGTAGTTTCAACCAGAATAGGGGTTCGTTTTGGGATGATCATATTTGTGGGTGCCTGACCCGGTCGATGGCAGACATAGAATGCTCCATAACCACATGTGCATTTCTATAGGCTATTGCTTCTCGTGCAATACCTGGCTCTGAGAGGGCCAGGTTCTGGCTCGTGGTCCCCGGTAGGCCTAGAACTCCATTCACATTGACTGATGCCAAAGTCTAATATATCCATATCAGCCTGGATAGCGCGAAGTGGGAAGTAGACCCGGTGATCACTAGTGACCACTATGCTACTGTCACAACACTAAACATAGAACGACTTCCTACACCACCTGCACAACCTAGGTGGAATTTAAAAACGTCCAATTGGAATATATACCAAGAGGAACTTGAAAAATGGTATGCAACATACACGCCACCTGAGGATATGAACATACACGAGACGCAGCTGCTGCAAACAAAGCTATCCAATCATTATCACAGGAAACACAAAACAAAAGAACTATTGGTTCTATAGTAATGAAGTTAAAGAACAGAACCACAGAGCCAACATCTTCAGAAAACATCTAAAGAGAAACCCCACACCAGAAGGAAGGACTCTGCTAAGAGCGGTGATATCTGAAGCAAGACGAGTTTCTAGAGAGATAAAGGAGGCAAGGTGGTTTTAGTGGTGTCAAACTCTAAATGAACATAGTAGTCATGGCAAGATATGGGGTCAGATTAAAACCGTATCAGGTTGTCCAGCCCGACCACAGGCATGTATTCAACCATTGCAGGAGGCTGAGAGACTTGCTCTCCAATTTGCAGAAAGAACAGCTTCATATCAGCTTCCTGCAATGGTCAGAAGGCAGCAAGAACAATTAAAACAAGAGGTTGACAGCCATTCAGCCATAGCTACAAATGGCAAATGTGACTGTCCCTTCACGAAACAAGAACTAATTGGAGCCAAAAAAGGTGGTAAAGACACTGCACCAGGTGCTGATAACATTACATACTCAATGATCGCACATGCAGGTCCTGCTGGAGAACAAGGAATATTGGACATCATCAATGCATCTTGGCAGCAAGGCAAACTGCCGACCTCTTGGAAGAAAGCGGACATCATTCCGATTCCCAAGCCGAAAGAACCTGGCAATTACAGACTGGCAATTATCATTTCATTAACATCATGCATTAGTAAAAACTGCAGAATGAATGGTTTTAAATAGGCTTCTGTGGAAGACTGGAGACCTGCATAAACACATATTTGGCTTCTATTAAAGTGAAAAGGCTGTTAAGAAAGTTGGAGCATCAAGCAGGAGTGAAAGGGAACGTGCTCCAGTGGATAAGGGAGTACTTAAGCAACAGGAAATAGCGAGTAACCGTGAGGGGGGAGACAGCAGAGTGTCGATGTCACCAGCGGAGTCCCACAGGACTCCGCTGGACAGTCAAATGGAGGGAAAAAAATTATAGTCGTAGTCATATATAATCCTCCACCAAATGACAGAAGACCTAGACAGGAATATGATAGAAACAACATGGCCACCATTAACATAATAGAAAGAGCAGCTTCTGTTGCTAGCAGGAATGGATCTGGACTACTAATAATGGGAGACTTCAATCATGGGAAAATAGATTGGGAGAACAGAGACCCGCATGGAGGACCAGAAACATGGAGAGCTAAGCTGCTGGATGTGGCAACAAGAAACTTTCTAAGCCAGCACGTCAGTGACCCAACAAGAATGAGAGGAGAAGATGAACCAGCAATGCTTGATTTGATATTTACCCTAAATGAGTGGGATATAAGGGAAGTTAAGATGGAAGCGCCCTTGGGAATGAGTGACCATAGTGTATTAAACTTTGAGTACCTGGTAGAGCTAGGAATTATCTCCCCCAAAAAAGAACTAGGAATCAAAAGGCTGGCATTCCGAAAGGGGAATTATGTACAGATGAGAAGTTTCCTAAGTGAAATACCTTGGGACTCAGACCTCAGAGATAAGTCTGTACAGGGTATGATGGACTATGTTACCCAAAAGTGTCAGGAGGCAGTAAACAGGTTCATCCCGGTCCAAAGGGAAAAATCCGAGAAGCAACAGAAGAATCCATGGTATAATAGGGCATGTATGGAAGCGAAGAAACTGAACAAAAGGGCGTGGAGGAACTTCCGGAATAACAGAACACCAGAAAGCAGAGAGAGATACCAGAGAGCCAGGAATGAGTACGTCAGGGTGAGAAGAGAAGCAGAGAAAAGTTTTGAAAATGATATAGCAAACAAAGCCAAGACCGAACCAAAGCTACTCCACAGTCACATCAGAAGGAAAACAACAGTGAAAGAACAGGTATTGAAACTTAGAACAGGCGAGGACAGGTATACAGAGAATGACAAAGAGGTGTGTGAAGAACTCAACAAGAGGTTCCAGGAGGTCTTCACAATAGAACAAGGTGAGGTCACTGTGCTAGGAGAAAGGGAGGTAAATCAGGCGGCCTTGGAAGAGTTCGAAATTACGAGAGAGGAGGTAAAGAGACACCTGCTGGATCTGGATGTTAGAAAGGCTGTTGGGCCAGACGGGATCTCACCTTGGATACTGAAAGAGTGTGCAGAGGCACTTTGCTTGCCACTCTCCATAGTGTATAGTAAGTCACTGGAGACGGGAGACCTACCAGAAATATGGAAGACGGCGAATGTGGTCCCAATATACAAAAAGGGCGACAGGCAAGAGGCACTGAACTACAGGCCAGTGTCCTTGACTTGTATACCATGCAAGGTGATGGAGAAGATCGTGAGAAAAAACCTGGTAACACATCTGGAGAGAAGAGACTTCGTGACAAATCGCCAACATGGGTTCAGGGAGGGTAAATCTTGCCTTACAGGCTTGATAGAATTCTACGATCAGGTGACAAAGATTAAGCAAGAAAGAGAGGGCTGGGCGGACTGCATTTTCTTGGATTGTCGGAAAGCCTTTGACACAGTACCGCATAAGAGGCTGGTACATAAGCTGGAGAGACAGGCAGGTGTAGCTGGTAAGGTGCTCCAGTGGATAAGGGAGTACCTAAGCAATAGGAAGCAGAGAGTTACGGTAAGGGGTGAGACCTCCGATTGGCGTGAAGTCACCAGTGGAGTCCCACAGGGCTCTGTACTCGGTCCTATCTTGTTTCTGATATATGTAAATGATCTCCCGGAGGGTATCGATTCATTTCTCTCAATGTTTGCGGACGATGCCAAAATTATGAGAAGGATTAAAACAGAAGAGGACTGTTTGAGGCTTCAAGAAGACCTAGACAAGCTGAAGGAATGGTCGAACAAATGGTTGTTAGTTTAACCCAACCAAATGTAATGTAATGAAGATAGGTGTAGGGAGCAGGAGGCCAGATACAAGGTATCATCTGGGAGAGGAAATTCTTCAGGAATCAGAGAAAGAAAAAGACTTGGGGGTTGATATCACGCCAGACCTGTCTCCTGCAGCACATATCAAGAGGATAACATCAGCGGCATATGCCAGGTTGGCCAACATACGAACGGCATTCAGAAACTTGTGTAAAGAATCATTCAGAACTTTGTATACCACATATGTCAGGCCAATCCTGGAGTATGCAGCCCCAGCATGGAGTCCATATCTAGTCAAGGATAAGACTAAACTGGAAAAGGTTCAAAGGTTTGCCACCAGACTAGTGCCCGAGCTGAGAGGTATGAGCTACGAGGAGAGACTACGGGAATTAAACCTCACTTCGCTGGAAGACAGAAGAGTTAGGGGGACATGATCACCACATTTAAGATTCTGAAGGGAATTGATAGGGTAGATAAAGACAGGCTATTTAACACAAGGGGCACACGCACAAGGGGACACAGGTGGAAACTGAGTGCCCAAATGAGCCACAGAGATATTAGAAAGAACTTTTCTGTGGGGAGCCCCTACGGCTCCCTGGAGCTTATCGGGCTAATGTATGTTATGTTAGACCGGGACACTAGCTATGGAGTTCAGACCTACCAGGGACCAGCGCCAGAACCTGGCCCCTTCAGAGAGGTTTCAGGGAGCAATGGCCCTGGAAAACCCCATATGGTTGGGGGTTTCCTTATCTGCCATCGACCGGGGTTAGGCACCCAGAAAGGTAGGCGTAACAAAACAAACCCCACATGGTAGAAAACTACAACAAACCGAACAGAGAGGTAGAAAAACTCCCTACAATCACAAGGAAAACAATCAAACAATCACTTTACTGCCGCGCCGGTTGTCCGCGCAGCCCTCCCCTCCCCGGGAGGGGAGGGGGGGGCCCCGGACCTCACCGCGCCGGCTGCCGTCAGTTCGTAAGCTAGTGTCAACCGGGATACACGCTTCTCTGGCCTCAAATTCCTTGGCGGTGTTTGCCTCGTGTGGCGTTCTCTGCTGTTTTTGTGGTTTGCGGTGGCCAGGAGTATTTCATCAGTGCCGGGGCTGCATGCGTCTAGGGGTTCCCTTCCCTAGGCGCCCTGTGAGTACTGCCCTTGCGTGTCAGGGTTATCTTCTCTGGGGCGTTCGGGAACCGCTCCCGTAGGGGTTCTTGCTGCTCGGCATTTGCCTCGCCCTTGGGGCCAGCTGGGGCTTGGGGCCCTTGTTTGGCCTTGGGTAGGGAGTTGGTGTTGTGCTGGTTAGGGCGCCAAGGTGTTGCGCTGCCTGCCACCTACGCGGCGGCCGGTTCCTGTTGCCTCTGGGGACGGTGTACTTTTGCGGGGTTTTTCTTTTGTTTTTATTTTCTTGCCTGGTGGGGGTCTGCATAGTGTGGCTATAGTTCCACTAGTAGTGTTTGGCAGCCCTCTGCTAGGCCCCCGTGCTTGTACACGTCCCGGGGGTTTTCAGTATTAATCTTTACCCTTGTTTTCGGGTTTCTTAACCGGTTAGCAACACCTTGCCCGGGCTTCCCGTAGTTGCTAACCTACGGGCCCTGGAAACCCTGTCTGGGCTCGGGAGACCATTGCATGTGTCTTCCGGGTACCAACCCGTCTTGTACGGGATCGTTGGTTGCTGTGCCTTTGTCTCTAGGTGACAGTCGCCATTTACCTCCGTCATGCTGCCTGTTGGGTCCCTGACACCTTGACCCGGAGTCTTGCGAGAGAGTTTCTCTGCTTGTTCTCCAGTACTCCTGATGTTATTACTGTTCAGAGTACAGGCGGCATCCGTGTTGCAAGCTAGGTTAGGTTGCTGCAACATGTTAGGTTGGTTTCCCACTCGGATGCCCCGAGGCCGCCCCGTTTTGGTTCGGTGCTGTTCGCCCTCCTCCCTCCCTGTTCCCGGTTCCGGACTGTCTGCGGGTTTCGGGGTCGGGGCGGGGTTTAGTTGGGGCAGAGACTCGGGCGGTTTTCGGGGGCTGCCCCATTCGGGTTGGGGGACGGAGGTTTTAGAGCCTGTTCCTCCTGCCAAGGCTTCTGGGGCTTACCAGCGGCCCGTTTCTTGCTGCCTTTCCCATGGACTCTTTCTTTTCTTTAAGGGCGGAGGGCTTGGAGGACGGCTCTGCCCCGGGGCCTCTGTTGCTGGTTCCCGGGGCTGTGGGGGATGCCTGCTAGCAGTTCTGGGGCGGTTTGCCCCTGCCGGGGTTTTTCTGCTTTTGGGCGGAGTTTTTAGCCCATCCAGTCTGCTTGCTTCCCACTTTTGCTGGCGTGTTTTGTCTCTTAGCGTCCAGCACAGCCCCTGCTGGCGGCCATTTTCGTCTGCCTGTTTCCCGGCGTGGCCACCAGGGCGGCGTTGCGGTTTGTTTACATACGCCTGGGTGTGCGAGCGAGCGTCTGGGGTGAGTTTTTCACCCTTTTTTCAGGGGGTTTTCTTCTCCTGTTGTCGTTTTTTTGCTTTTCTGGTGTTTTCTGCCCGTTACTGTTCCTTTGGGTGTTTATTTCCACCGGGCTTCTGGGCCCATGGGTTTGGGCTCAGTGTTTCTGGCTGTTAGGCTTGCTCCCACACCTTGTCCCTCGGTTTTCGGTCTGTTCTGACTGTTTCCCAGAGGGTTCTGTATGGGGGCTGCGCTTGCCTTTGTGGTGTTCTCCGCCGGCAATTGTGGTGGTTTGGCTTCCCCCTGGTTCGATTCTGGGTTCCTTTGGGTTCTTTGGTTTCGTTCCAGAGGTTTCTTCCTCTTGGGCCCCCTTTTTGTGGGTTCAGGGGGCTTTGTTTCCTCATGTGACCTGGTTCTGCCTTCTGGGGTTCCGGGGTCTTCCTGGCTTGCAGACTGCTCTTTTTGGGTCTAGGCACATGTTGTTGTGCTGGGCCTTTGGGGTTTTGCTGTCGAGGTGGGCCTTTTGATGCAGTTTAGTGCCTTCTTTGCCTAGCCGGTGTGGTGCTCTGCCCACTGGTCGGCAACTTGTACTTTACATTTACATTGTATGTACTCGCCTCGTTGTGCTTGCGGGGGTTGAGCTTTAGCTCTTTGGTCCCGCCTCTCAACCGTCGTTCAACAGGTGTACAGGTTCCTGAGCCTGTTGGGCTCTATCATCCCTACACTATAAACTGTGTAGGGAGTCAGCCTCCGCCACATTGCTTCCTAATGCCTGGGTGTACGCTTGTGCATGTGTACGCTGTGTGTGTGTGTGTGCATGTGTATACATGTCATATCTTGTTTGTGTATATGTATATGCATAATGTGTGTGTACTTTTATTTTTTTTTTTTCTCTGTTGGCGGGGTGCTGGGGGAGCAGCTTGCTCTATTGCCTCTCGCATGGTCCGCTGTTGGTGGGCGCTTTGCGTCGTCTTCCGGCCTCTGGTGGCATCGGTGACGGCTTCTCCCCCTTTTGGGGGGTTCAGAGCTGGCGGGGGGGCTTCTTCCCCTGCGTTTCGTCGTGTCATCTTCGTGGGTACGTTGGACGTGGTCGGTCCGTCCATCCTTCTGGGGTCCGGCTTCTGTTGGGGGCCGGGTGCCTGGATGGTGGCCCTGGACCTCCAGGTCACCTCTTGGCGCGTTCCTCCCAGGTTTTCTGGGTCTGGCACGGTTGGTGGTGGGGCTTCAGGCTGGCTGCTTTTGTTGCCTGCCCTATTTTGTGCTGAGCACTTTGAAATTTTTGCATCTTTCCCGGATCTTGGTTCCCTGTCTGTGTCTGAGATTCGGTGTATGGCCTACCTCGACGTCTGGCTGGTGTGGGCTCCCAGTCAGTCCGCATGTCTGCTCGCCAGGGGTGTGGTTCCTTCCAGATCGCCGGGTTTGGTGTCCTGGTGATCGGGAGGTTTTTCCATATGTTTCCATCCCGGGTTCGGGCCTGGTCCTTGTTTAGGGCTATTGGGCCACTCATTCTTTCCCTCCAGACGTGTTCCTGCAGCTGTGGTCCCGCCTTCGGCGGTGCATGAGACGGTCTCGGGTTGCTCAGCGGTTGCTTGAGCGGTTGTGCGGGAGTCTGAACTTCGCCGTGCTAGTCTACCCGCCGGGTCGGGTTTGGCTGCGGCGTCTGTTTTGGTTCCTTCGGGGATTTCCTTTCCGCCTCTCTCGCGATCGTTGGGTTCTCCCTCCGGGGGTCTTTTGTCGGTTGCTGCGTCACCGGCTTCCTCTTCGGGGTTTTTCAGGGTTCGGTGCCTTGGCGCCTTCCCGAGCCCTCGCTCGTTGTGTTCACGGACGCGTCGTCTCTTGGCTGGGGCTTTGTGACCAGTGCTCACCAGGCAGGCCAGGGACGGTGGGGTTCGTCCTTCCATCGGGCTCACAGCACGGTTCGGGAGTTCGCAGCTGTCTGGTTCGCGCTTCGGAGGATTCGGGTCGCTCGGGGATCGCCCTTTACCTCCGTTTGGACTGTACTCCAGTGGTTCCTTGCCTGAACCGCGGGGGTTCTCTTCAGTCCTTAGCTCTTGGGGTTGGTCCCTGCGAGTGGTTCGTCTGCTGGATTCCCGGGGTTTGGCTCTCCGTGTGGTTCACGTCCGGGGAGTGTCCAACGTTCTGGCGGACGGTCTGTCTCGCTCCCCTGTCCACGGGGTGGACGGTCGACGACGACTCGTTCGTTGGATCTGCCAGACGTACGGTCTCCCAGATGTGGACCTCTTCGCGTCGGCGTGGTCTCGGCGTCTCCCGATGTGACGCCTTCCCCGACTGCGCAGCGTTCGCGGTGGATGCCTTTCGGCGGGACTGGTCTAAGGGGGGTTCCCTGTACCTCTTCCCTCCGGTCCAGCTGTTGCTTCGGGTTCTGGTTCGTTTGGAGACATTCCCAGGGAGAGTACTCCTTGTGGCCCATTGGTGGCCGGCCCGGCTTTGGTTTCCGGTGCTGTTGACTCGGTGCCCGAACCCGGGACGTTTACCGCGGCTCCGCCTCTTCAGNGGTTCGATCCCAGGCGCCGGCGAGAAAAATGGGCAGAGTTTTTTTTCACCCTATGCCCCTGTAACCTAGCAGTAAAATAGGTACCTGGGTGTTAGTCAGCTGTCACGGGCTGCTTCCTGGGTGGAGCCTGGTCGAGGACCGGGCCACGGGACACTAAAAAAAAAGCCCTGAAATCATCTCAAGATAACCTCAAGATCTCAAGATAACCATCGTCCAAAAGGCAAATGTTGAGCTCACTGGACAGGTTATCAGTGACTTCCTTGATGACTAGGCATAAAAGAAAAGGAGCAAGGGGGTCACCCTGTTGGACACCTTCTTGTGATTCAGTTTTATGTTCCCTGAATAACAAAGTTAGATTCTTGTTGTAACATGAGTTTACAAACAGGTAGAGGGAAGGAAAGAAGCGATGAACCGCACTGAGTACTGCATCCTTTCTTACCAGATTGAAAGCATTTTTTAATCCAATTTTATCAGTCGATTGTGATGAGGAAGTAGAGACAGGCAATAAATAGGCAAGAGAGAGCTGAGGAGCAAAGTAAGGTGTAGTAGAGGGGATAGTAATAATAATAAGAACTGCAGAAGGCCTATTGGCCCATACGAGGCAGCTCCTATTATAACCACCGAATGAGAAGGAGATAGGAATAAGAAGAGGATAGCAAGGGAGCGTGGGAGAAGAGAGAAAGAAAGGGAAAGAGAAAGAAAGAAAATAGAAGGGGGTAGGCTTATGTTAGGTCACGTTTGTTAGAAAGATTAGAGCATTTGAGTATATACTGTGAAAGGGAAGAGTCCACAGCAACAAAGCCCGGACTCAAGTTCATGTTGGGTACATTGTGTATTAGAGCCGATTCCACAAGACGGCGTCTGTGTAGAGTAGAGGCAGTAAAGATTATTCTGGAGGAAGACCAATCAATGGGATGATTAGAATCCCTCACATGGCGGAAGAGAGAATTGTTAGTGTCTGCAGACTTAACACTTCTCTTGTGTTCTTTAAGTCTGTCATTCAGTGTACGGCCAGTTTCGCCAAAGTATTGGAGAGGACAAGACGAACAGGAAATAGAGTAGACACTAGCAGCATTAGAAGCAGGAGGAGCAGTGTGAACTAGATTGCTACGAAGTGTGTTAGTTCTTGGCCTTGGTTTGTCTTTTGCTACTTCCCCTGGCCCACGCTGTGGCATTGATCTCATTAGTTCCTTTGACAGGTTTGTCAATTCTAACTCTAGTACTCTTTCGGACCTGTCCACCTTTAGAGGGGCTCTCATCCCCGTTCTTGACAGATTGTTTTCTAAAAGTCACCACCTTCCTCGTCGCTTCCAGCTTGCCCTTGCCTCCCTGAAATCTAACAACTCTATTCTTATCCTTCCTTCCGACAAAGGCAATTCGGTGGTTGTCCTTGACCGTGAGGACTACCTCCGAAAAGCAGATGTCTTGCTCTCTGACTCTCGCACTTATGCTCCTCTGACTTCTAACCCTTTGGATCGCCTCAAAACTTCCTTTAACCGCAAACTAAGACAGCTCTCTAGTCTTTGTCCTCCTGACTTTGATCTCATTAAACGTTTCTGTGTCATCTGCCCTTCTCTTCCTTATTTCTATGGTCTTCCTAAGACTCATAAACCTGGTGTTCCTCTTCGTCCTATCATTTCTTCATCTGGCTCTGTTAGCTATCCTCTTGCCTCCTGGCTCGCTAAAACCCTGACGCTTTACCTTGGCACTTTTTCCCCTGCCCACCTTCGTCACTCTCAGGACTTCATAGAAAGACTGCGCCTGCAACCCTCTTGTAAGATGATGTCGTCGTCTTGATGTCGACTCTCTGTTTACTAATGTTCCGCTCGATGACGTTCTCTCTTTCCTTAGACAGAAGGCGTCAGAGGGCCTTCTTCCTCTCCCTCTTCCTACTGACGTTTTCCTCGATCTCATTAGACTCTGTGTTGACTCTAACTCTTTCTCTTTCAACGGTAAATATTACACTCAAACTTTCGGGGTTGCTATGGGTTCCCCTCTCTCCCCTGTTCTTGCTAATTTCTACATGGAATACTTCGAAACTGTTCTTCTTCCTTCTATTGATACTCGTCCCTCTCTTTGGCTTCGCTATGTTGATGACATTTTTGCTTTATGGCCTCATGACCTTAATCATTTCCAGCCTTTCCTCGCTTCTCTTAACAATCTGACTCCTTCTATCCATTTCAAAGTTGAGTGGGAATCTAATTCCCTCCTTCCTTTTTTGACGTTCATGTTCACAGCTCTGTGTCTGGATTCTCTTTCTCTGTCTACCGTAAACCCATGCACAGTGGCATGTACATTCACTTCTTTTCCTACCATCCTCCTTCTGTTAAGAAAAGTGTCCTCGTCTCTCTCTTCCTCCGCGCTCTACGCATCAGCGACCCTCAGTTTTTTTATTCTGAAATTGCCTTTATCTACAAATCATTCTCTCGCCTTGGTTACCCTTTGCATTTCATCAACTGTGCCTATTCTCAAGCTAAACGAAATTTCTTTCATCCTAAACCTGCTTCCAACACTAGTAGCACTGTACTATGCCTTCCCTTCATATCTGAACTCAAAACTTTTACCAATACCTTTCGTCCTCTTCACATTAAACTCGCCTTTCGACAAACTAACACACTTCGTAGCAATCTAGTTCACACTGCTCCTCCTGCTTCTAATGCTGCTGGTGTCTACTCTATTTCCTGTTCGTCTTGTCCTCTCCAATACTTTGGCGAAACTGGCCGTACACTGAATGACAGACTTAAAGAACACAAGAGAAGTGTTAAGTCTGCAGACACTAACAATGCTCTCTTCTGCCATGTAAGGGATTCTAATCATCCCATTGATTGGTCTTCCTCCAAAATAATCTTTCCTGCCTCAACTCTACACAGACGCCGTCTTGTGGAATCGGCTCTAATACACAATGTACCCAACATGAACTTGAGTCCTGGCTTTGTTGCTGTGGACTCTTCCCTTTCACAGTATATACTCAAATGCTCTAATCTTTCTAACAAACGTGATCTAACATAAGCCTACCCCTCCTATTTTCTTTCTCCCTTCTCCTACTCTCCCTTGCTATCCTCTTCTTATTCCTATCTCCTTCTCATTTGGTGGTTATAATAGGAGCTGCCTCGTATGGGCCAATAGGCCTTCTGCAGCTCTTATTATTATTACTATCCCCTCTACTACACCTTACTTTGCTCCTCAGCTCTCTCTTGCCTATTTATTGCCTGTCTCTACTTCCTCATCACAATCGACTTGAGAATGGTCCAGGACGGACCGAAACGTCGTCGTCCCTTCACCTTCTAGTGTGTGGTCTGGTCAACATACTTTAGCCACGTTATTGTGACTCATCACCTGCAATTTTATCAGAGCTTTTTCATCCGTAATATTGGCAATGTAGGCTCTAGCTGCATGAGCCGCTGTCTCACACCCTTGGGGAATGCCAAACCCAAGCTGTTTTGGCTTCAGCATGTCTGCTGCTGCCTGACTAACTACTCTAGCAGCAACGTTCACGATAAGGCGCCAGAGTGAATTGCCCACAGCTTACAGTCTGATTCCTCTATCCTTTATCCTCAGGGCACAGAGGGTAGCGCCAAAAAAGAGAGGCCGTATGGTCTTTGGTATGTTGTCAGCTAGACATATGTTGGAGAATCTAGTTAATTCCACCAGGAGGCCCTGTGCAATGTCTCCCAGTGCAGGGTTGAGTATTTGTTTGATGTGGTTGGGTCTTAGTCCTGTGAACCCGCCTGCTGATGCTTGTGGGAAGGATAGAGCTGCCTAGAAGGATAGAGCTGATAGACCACGGATTCAACCACACACAAGGGTTCTGCTCTGGTAACACTGACTCGTGGAATACAGTCCTCATGTGGAGCTCTGGGTGGGTGTTTGATTCTCAGGGCTTGTGCTGCATCTGCATCTCTGGTGGCAACTGTGTCCTCGCTGGTGATGACTCTGATCACCACTACTGTGCTGCCTTCAATTTTCTTGCTGTCTGTTGCTCTGATTATGGATGCCTCGGTTCTGTTGTTAATACCTTTCCTGCGGTGGGTGTTTTTGGCACGGGTGGGGAGGGGTGCCTGGTTGTCCTCTAGGGAACTGTTTATAGCAATAATGACCGAGGAAGCTAGTGATTTGTCTCTCCTTGCAGGGACAGCTAGGCATATGTTACCAAACAGGGGAAGGTTGGGCCATGCTTGGATGGTTTCAGGAGAGTCATTAACCTTTTTCAAGAGGCTGGATAGTTTGGCTGCTGCTTGGGAGCGAGCAGTTTTGGGGATGTGCTTCAAGGTTCCAACAGATGTTGCTTTCATGGCTTCTAGTAGGTTCTCTGTCGAAATGAAGCTGTTGGAGGTGTTTTCCCTGACTGCTGGATTGGGGTGCTGATTTATACTCTCCTTGGGAGGGCGCCACATCCCCGGACATCGGGTTCCATTGTGGGCATGTTTGAGCACATCCCGTTGGTCTTGAGACTCCACACCTTGTCACAGACACTTGGAATGTGCCTTCTCTGTTGCTGATTGATGGCTCCTCCTGGCTGAGAGAACCCTGGCTGTCAGCTGTGACTTGCGACATCGGGGGCGCTGGGTGCACGCTGGGTGGGCGCTGGGTGTTCCTCTCTCATGGGAGGGATCTGGGTGCCTACTGTACCATGCACCACGTCTGAATACTTGGGGAAACACATCTCGCTCAGCACATCATCCTACATCCCCCGGTGTAGATGGGTGGCTGGTACACCCGGGGTGAGTGTGGCAGAGGTGGTGGAGTGGCAGGGTGGAGGGCGGGTCAGGGAGTGATGAGGAGGGATTGAAAACATCAGCTGTAAGACTTAACGCTAAACATTAAAGGTTCTCCAGGCGGGTCAACCAGTGAAAGAAGTTGAGAGAGAACCTTCTGAATGATAAGAAAACAAACAGAAAGAGAAGAAAGTAATGATCAGGATAAAACACCAAGCCATTACGACTATATAGCACTTGGAAGGGATCGGGATAAGGATATGTGATAGTCACCATGCAGAACATGACGTGACAATCAGAGAGATAGTCACCATGCAGGACGTGACGTGACAATCAGAGAGACAGTCACCATGCAGGACCAGACGTGACAATCAGGGAGACAGTCACCATGCAGGACTTGACGTGACAATCAGAGAGACAGTCACCATGCAGGACCGACGTGACAATCAGGGAGACAGTCACCATGCAGGACTTGACGTGACAATCAGAGAGACAGTCACCATGCAGGACTTGACGTGACAATCAGAGAGACAGTCACCATGCAGGACCCGACGTGACAATCAGAGAGACAGTCACCATGCAGGACCCGACGTGACAATCAGAGAGACAGTCACCATGCAGGACTTGACGTGACAATCAGAGAGACAGTCACCATGCAGGACTTGACGTGACAATCAGAGAGACAGTCACCATGCAGGACTTGACGTGACAATCAGAGAGACAGTCACCATGCAGGACTTGACGTGACAATCAGAGAGACAGTCACCATGCAGGACCCGACGGGACAATCAGAGAGACAGTCACCATGCAGGACCTGACGTGACAATCAGAGAGACAGTCACCATGCAGGACCCGACGTGACAATCAGAGAGGCAGTCACCATGCAGGACCCGACGTGACAATCAGAGAGACAGTCACAATGCAGGACCCGACGTGACAATCAGAGAGACAGTCACCATGCAGGACCCGACGTGACAATCAGAGAGACAGTCACCATGCAGGACTTGACGTGACAATCAGAGAGACAGTCACCATGCAGGACCCGACGTGACAATCAGAGAGACAGTCACCATGCAGGACCCGATGTGACAATCAGAGAGACAGTCACCATGCAGGACCCGACGTGACAATCAGAGAGACAGTCACAATGCAGGACCCGACGTGACAATCAGAGAGACAGTCACCATGCAGGACTTGACGTGACAATCAGATAGACAGTCATGGCAGTATCACTGCCGTTACATTGAAACATTTACCAATTTCTCCTCACTCTCCGACTTTATATATGAGCTCGTATATGCAGGAGTATGTCCCATGAACGTTGGTATATTCCGGTACAGATGTGACCATGGACTGGTGTTGTGGGGCGCCCTGCAGCACACTGGTGTTGTGGGGCGCCCTGAAGCACACTGGTGTTGTAAGGCGCCCTGAAGCACACTGGTGTTGTGGGAGCCCTGAAGCACACTGGTGTTGTGGGGAGCCCTGAAGCACACTGGTGTTGTGAGGCGCCCTGCAGCTCACTGGTGTTGTGAGGCGCCCTGAAGCACACTGGTGTTGTGAGGCGCCCTGAAGCACACTGGTGTTGTAAGGCGCCCTGAAGCACACTGGTGTTGTGGGGCGCCCTGAAGCACACTGGTGTTGTGGGCGCCCTAAAGCTCACTGGTGTTGTGAGGCGCCCTGAAGCACACTGGTGTTGTGAGGCGCCCTGAAGCACACTGGTGTTGTGAGGCGCCCTGAAGCACACTGGTGTTGTGAGGCGCCCTGAAGCACACTGGTGTTGTGAGGCGCCCTGAAGCACACTGGTGTTGTGAGGCGCCCTGAAGCACACTGGTGTTGTAAGGCGCCCTGAAGCACACTGGTGTTGTGGGGCGCCCTGAAGCACACTGGTGTTGTGGGGCGCCCTAAAGCTCACTGGTGTTGTGAGGCGCCCTGAAGCACACTGGTGTTGTAAGGCGCCCTGAAGCCACTGGTGTTGTGGGGAGCCCTGAAGCACACTGGTTTGTGTAGGCGCCCTGAAGCACACTGGTGTTGTGAGGCGCCCTGAAGCACACTGGTGTTGTGGGGCGCCTGAAGCACACTGGTGTTTGTGAGGCGCCCTGAAGCACACTGGTGTTGTGAGGCGCCCTGAAGCACACTGGTGTTGTGAGGCGCCCTGAAGCACACTGGTGTTGTGAGCGCCCTGAAGCACACTGGTGTTGTGGCCGCCCTGAAGCACACTGGTGTTGTGGGCGCCCTGAAGCACACTGGTGTTGTGAGGCGCCCTGAAGCACACTGGTGTTGTGAGGCGCCCTGAAGCACACTGGTGTTGTGGGGCGCCCTGAAGCACACTGGTGTTGTGAGGCGCCCT
>WNGS01004946.1:39827768-39837890 GCA_020271785.1 Procambarus virginalis
TTGATGCATCAAATGAACAAATCCACAAGAGCCGTGACGAGGATTCGAACCTGCGTCCAAAAGCATCCCAGAAGCTGCCTTAATCGACTGAGCTATGACATGGTCAAAAAGAGTTGAAACCAAAGTTCTACTGAACTTACTGGATCCTGCAACCTCTCCGAGGTACAAAGCTCGAGTACATGGGGGGAGTTGTGTAAAACCCTGGTTTGTGCCTCGGAGAGGCTGCAGGATCCAATAAGTTCAGTAGAACTTCGGTTTCAACTCCTTTTGACCATGTCATAGCTCAGTCGATTAAGGCAGCTTCTGGGATGCTCTCGGACGCAGGGTCGAATCCTCGTCACGGCCCTTGTGGATTTGTTCATTTGAGGATTATTGCAAGATATTATGTAGCAAACTATGTGCATAATAAGATACAAGATAACAGCAATTATTACAATGGTAAAGTTGTATGACAATTCTCATTATCTGCTGATCGTGCTGCATTATTCCTTGAAATGATCCTCATATTTTGCTTCAGTGAGCCAATGTATAACCCTGGAATGTTGTCCTAATGCACCTTGTAATCCTTTCATTGTTGTGTATTGTTATTATTGTGTATTATTCTAATCTGCTTTTGTGTCAAAAGTTTTGCAATGCTCCTGTAAACATTTTTGACGATTTGCTGTAATTATTCTAGTTAAAATTATCTGTACCTGTATAGTAAAAACTGTAAAGTACCCGTAAACATTTTTTTTGTAAATTTTGCTTTGAAATGTCTAAAATTATCTGTTAGTTTAAGGATTTGCCCGAAACGCTATGCGTGCTAGTGGCTTTACAAGAATGTAAAATCAAGTCAATTTCTATGTTCTCTGTTAATCCCCAATGTACCTTCTTGTATATAAATAAATAAATAAAATAAATGTGGACATGATTAAATGTAAACTGTGTCAACAAAATTATTCGCACACCCTCCGTCACTATGTGATGGAGTGCGAAAAGATACGTGAATTCAGAGACAATTCTATAACCAATGTTCCAACGATGTGTAAATATTTCATTCAAAATGATCTGCTACCAGAAATTTTAGCCAAATATCCCCAGTTTGCTAACTGTAGGTAGTAACTAAGTGACTGTAACCTATCCACCGCTGCCCACTGGATGGGGGAGGTGTGCAGGACAAACATATCAATTGTGACACTAGCTCTCCACATATGTCAGTTGCTTAATTTAGAAACTGTACTTGTGGTCGATCTCGAACCCATTGTTGATGTGACGACTTATACTGAATTTTGTAACTAGCTCATAAAGATTGTAACTTGCTTAGCTAAATGAATTGTGGGGTTCAGTCCCTGAGCCCATTATGTGCCTCTGTAACACTTTCCACTACCGCCCACAAGATGGGTATGGGGTGCATAATAAATGAACTAAACTAACTAACATAGGTACATATATTGGGGGGATTGGGTAGCACTAGATACAGTGAGAGTTTAAAGCTAACTAACTATGGAAGATTATGGAAGATGAAATTAGGTACTTTTTGGTTTGGTTTCTGAATAAGGCAAAAGTTGGACCGCTTTTCAATTCGTTAGGGAGTGAGTTCCATAGACTAGGTGCCTTTATTTGCATAGATTGTTTACTAAGATTAAGTTTGACTCTTGGGAATATTAGAGATATTTACTTCTGGTGTGGTGATTACGTGTTTTATTACATGTACATGTGTCCAAGGAGAGTTTCAGAACAGGGTTTGCACTTAAGAACAGGATTTTGTAAATGTAATTGGCAGAAGAGAATGTGTGGAATGAGGTTATTTTTAGCGTGTTTAGTGATTTAATTAAACAGGGGGCCTGAGTGTTGTCTGAAAACCGAGTTTGTTATAGTTCTGATAGCAGAGTTTTGCTGGGTGATGATGGGCTTGAGGTAGTTTGCTGAGGTTGAGCCCCGTGCACAGATACCATATGTTCAAATTCAAATTTTTATTCAGGTAAGAGTACATACATTAATAAGAATTACAAACATAATGTTGGATTTATAGATAGAGTTAGTATATGCAATACCTAAAGCCACTAATACACATAGCATTTCGGGCAAGATGTGGGGGGAGAAAAAGACACTTAGGCTAAAACTTAATCGTAAATGAGATTAAAGTATAAATTGTGTTAAAAAAATAAAAATGGGGGGGGGCACATGGCAGAAATCAGTAATCGTACAAGTTGGTCAACAAACAGCATTGTTTAGAATAACATGACATGGGTTGACATTTAGGAATAAGGTAGGTTACATGGAGTTAATTAGGTAGTGCTTAGTTTTACTCTTAAACTGGTTGAGAGAGGTACAACCTTTGACATGATTGGGAAGGTCATTCCACATTCTGGGTCCCATGAGTTGTAGAGCATTTCTAGTTTGGTTAAGTCGTACTCTTGGAACATCAAATAGGTATTTGTTTTTGGTGTGATGCTCATGGGATCTGTTCAACCTTCTAGGAAGCTTCTAAGGTCAGGATTGACATTACAGTTCAGAGTCTTAAATATATAGAGTACACATGAGAGGATGTGCAGTGACTTAAAATCTAACATATTCAAAGATTTGAGTAAGGGTACCGAGTGCTGTCTGGGGCCAGAGTTAGATATTGTTATAATAGCAGCTTTGTGTTTAGTAATTAGAGGACGTAAATGACTTTGGGTAGTAGAACCCCAAGCAAAAATACCATAGTTGAGATAAGGATAGATGAGAGAGTTGTAGCGAGTAGATTATCCCAATAATATACTCGCTCCAAACGCATTAGCCTAATGAGAGAAGCAAAGCTCTTCTTAGTACTAATTATGGAACTCAAATCTCTCTCTACTTCCAATTAATATTCCTGTCAACCTTTGGAGAACGGTGAGGTGTTGCCCGAGCATATAAGCAGCACAGTAGCGAATAATAACCGTACACCATTTGGTCCGGGAGACATCTCCCGTCACGCAGGGTGCCGTCGCACCTCCACAGATCTCCAGTATCATCACTCGATACTGTTAATGGCTCATAAGGGCCACCACTTACGGGCTATTCATGCCCGTGCCACCTCTTGGGTGGCTTAATCTTTATCAATCAATCAATCGAATAATAACCTTTGAGGGGTGAGTTTGATCCCAATCTGTTTTGCCTCTTTACTGATGCAGTCTAAGCATTTGGGTGCAAGGCGCGCCGCATCCCTTCCTTTTATGATGATGACAAAGTCGTCCGCGTAGTTTAGCAGCCTACAGTGATGTGGAAGTTTCAACCTCATTATTCTTTCCATTAAACAGTTGAAGAGAAGAGGGCTGAGAATACCTCCTTGCGGTGTACCATTTTCATGTCTTTTGTACTCAGAAACTGTGCCATGAATTTTTACTCTTGCTTCTCTGTTTATGAGACAGTTTTTGATCCAGGAGAGCAGGTTGCCTCTGACCTCTTTGTCAATGAGGCAGCAGAGAATAGCAGGGGCGCTAGCCAGTTCAAAGGCTTTTTCGAGGTCCAGGAATATCAGCATTCCTGGTCTGTCATTCAAGTGGGCTAACAGAGTTGTAATACATTCCACTGTGCCAACCCCTTTTCTATAGGCATACATATCATGGTGCAGTCTAGGCATTTTCCACTCCAGTCTGTTGAGTGCCATTCTGTCAGCCGTCTTGGCTGCACAGCTTTGGAGAGAAATGGGTCTGGGATTATCTGGATCTTTAGGTTTTGGGATCGGTACTATGTCTGCTCTATTCCAAGCTGAAGGTCTAGTTTGAGAAGTCCAGGCTAAATTAATTAACCTTAGGTATGCAGCGTCTCCCTCTGGGCCGAGGTTTCTAATCATTTTATAGGTTATTTTGTCAGCTCCAGGGGATGTATCCTTGGAGTTTTTCTTAGCCCGATTGAGCTCATCCAGTGTGAAGGGGGCATTGGTGTCAGAGACTTCTTCACATGCTGTAAGGATTCTGTGCCACCTTTCTTCCTCTAGTCCCCATGTGGACCAAGCTTGAAACACTTAGACTGGAGACGGGTTTGCCCTCTCTACAGGAAAGAATATCTCAAAGGACAGCTACAATTATTAGTAAGATAATTATTTCTTCTGATCCAATCCCAGTACGGCAGGCCTTGGTGGTTGGACTAGGGCAAAACAATGGAAACTCTTGGGCTGCAAGAGCAGGAAAAGTCCTAAACAGACTACAGTTAAAAAGTATGATTCTCGATAGAGAGGGTGATCATCCACACCCAAATTACACTCCTGCTGCACCGTGGGAAGAGCCTACTTTCAAAATAGTAATAGAAAGTCTCCCAATGAAAAAGGCTGCCTATGATCCGACAATCCTAAGGCGCATAATAGAAGAGCAAATGTATAGCATAGCAGTAGCAGGAGCCACCCACATTTTCACAGACGGATCGGTGGACACAGAATATGAAAGTGCTGGCGCTGCTCTTTGCACGGCCAGCATACAGGCATATTGGAGACTGGGAGGACTAGTATCATCAACCCAAACTGAGCTGTTTGCCATACAACAGGCATTCGCATATGTGATTGCACAAAACACCCAAAATGCCATCATACACACAGACTCAAAAGCTGCACTTCAAATACTAGGACAAAAACAGTGGAAAGATAACGTGGAGATAATTACCACCATTTTGTATCTTGGAGCAGTCGCTAAAGGCAAAGGACTCAACATAACCTTGAACTGGATCCCATCCCATATTGGAATCCCATTAAATGAGAAAGCTGATGAAATTGCTAAACTGGCAACTCGTCATCCAGTGATAGATAAAACAATTCAACCCAGCCTAGAGAACATTAAAAACATCATCACCAAAAAACTCTCACACCTCAACAAAGCCTACCTACACCAGAGAATAGCTGAAGGCTCGCCCTCTGCAACATGGTATCTTCAGGCAACTAAATTAGAAAGATTAAATATCCCAAAGGAATCCACAGGGAAATAGCAGTTAGGTTATATAGACTACGTCTAGGTTACAGATGCAACTGGGAGATTGGTGAACCCCGACAGAGAGAGTGCATCTTCTGCCAAACTGTCACAGAAAAGCCATTACTTCACTATCTTCTAGAATGTGAAGCAACCAACGACCTTAGAAGAGCTTTAAGAGTTCCTGAATCTTGCTGTGGCCACCCTGAAGCCATCAACAGAGCCACTCTCCTGGTCAACAAAGGTGTCCAGCAGCTGGACGCCCTCATAAAGACTGTGAAGCAGTATCCTCCCCCGCGATAACAGCTCGATGATTAAATGCAATGTCATAATAATGAAAAGAATTACGGAGAAAAGAAAAAAAAATTGTACCACTTAAGGGCTATTCATGCCCGTGCCACCTCTTGGGTGGCTTAATCCTTATCAATCAGGAGTAACCACCATTTGGTCACCATTTGGTCCGGGAGACATCTCCCGTCACGCAGGGTGCCGTCGCACCTCCACAGATCTCCAGTATCATCACTCGATACTGTTAATGGCTCATAAGGGCCACCACTTACGGGCTATTCATGCCCGTGCCACCTCTTGGGTGGCTTAATCTTTATCAATCAATCAATCGAATAATAACCTGGGAGACATCTCCCGTCAAGCAGGGTGCCGTCGCACCTCCACAGATCTCCAGTATCATCACTCGACACTGTTAATGGCTCATAAGGGCCACCACTTACGGGCTATTCATGCCCGTGCCACCTCTTGGGTGGCTTAATCTTTATCAATCAATCGAATAATAACCAGACGGGGGAGACATCAGGGGGAGACATCTCCCGTCACGCAGGGTGCAGTCGCACCTCCACAGATATCCAGTATCATCTATTGATACTGGTAATGGCTCAAAAGGGCCACCACTTACGGGCTATTCATGCCCGTGCCACCTCTTGGGTGGCTTAATCTTTATCAATCTATCAATCGGGGGAGACATCTCCCGTCACGCAGGGTGCAGTCGCATCTCCACAGATCTCCAGTATCAGCTATTGATACTGGTAATGGCTCGAAAGGGCCACCACTTACGGGCTATTCATGCCCGTGCCACCTTTTGGGTGGCTTAATCTTCATCAATCAATCAATCGAATAATAACCTGCCAAACTGTCACAGAAAAGCCATTACTTCACTATCTTCTGGGATGTGAAGCAACCAACGACCTTAGAAGAGCTTTAGGAGTCCCTGAATCTTGCAGTGGCCACCCTGAAGCCATCAACACAGCCACTCTCCTGGTCAAAAAAAGGTGTCCAGCAGCTGGAGACCCTCACAAAGACTGACAAGCAGTATCCTCCCCCGCGATAACAGCTTGACGATTAAATGCAACCTCAGAATACTGAAAAGAATTACTGAACAAAAAACTGTACCACTTACGGGCTATTCATGCCCGTGCTACCTCTTGGGTGGTTTAATCTTTATCAATCAATCGAAAAATAACTAGTCTACTTTCAAGTGTGGTCTAGAACAGACACTTGCGAGATACTGTACCGACTCTCAGTGAGCTCAACTCACACCATTGCTCGCCAAGGTATCACCTGCATACTTCTGTATACTCGATCAAATATATATATTCTCTTAGTGTTTGTGTTTATTGTCACCATACTTTACGTAACAATAGAACCGTTACAGAGTAATAGAGCGTCACCAAGGCAGGGCGAGGTACATATATCTTGTGAGTCTACTTGTGGATGTCAACCAACAAACTCACACTAAACATAGAAAAGACCTGCTACATCTTATTTGGAAGCAAATCAACAAATGCAATTCAGCTTCAGATAGATAATGTAAACATTAGCAATAAAAATGATGGAAAGTTCCTTGGTCTATACTTAGACAAGAGACTCAACTTCAGCACCCACATACAACAACACATAACTAAAAAGGTTTCTAAAACAGTTGGAATTATCTCTAAGATCAGATATTATGTACCCTACTCTGCTCTTCTCTCATTCTATTATGCACTTGTCTATCCCTATTTTACTTATGGTATCTGTGCTTGGGGTTCAACCTCTGCAAACTACCTCAAGCCCATCATCACACAGCAAAAATCTGCTATCAGGACAATAACAAACTCTGCTTTCAGACAACACACGCTCCCCCTGTTTAAATCCTTAAACATGCTAAACATAAATTCACTCCATACATTCTCTTGTGTCAATTACGTTTGAAAAAAAAAAATTCTTAAGTGCAAACCCTGTTCTGAAACTCTTCCTGGACAGATTTAATAGAACACATAACCACCACACCAGACATAAATATCTCTTTGATATCCCCAGAGTCAAACTTAATCTGTGTAAACACTTTATTTATTTATTTATTTATTTATTTATTTATTTATTTATTTATTTATTTATTTATTTATATACAAGAAGGTACATTGGGTTTGTGAGAATACATAGCATAGTATTTACACTCTTGTAAAGCCACTAGTACGCGCAGCGTTTCGGGCAGGTCCTTAATCTAACAGATAATTTTAAGTAGGTAAATTCTAGTAGAATTAGTAAAATGATAACAAATACATTGCAAGAAAAAATGAGATGAGAGAGATTAGTAAGTATATTAAAGCACATTGGTATATGAAAGCTCTGATTGATTACATTGACAGCTTGATTGATAATTTAAACAAGATTAATAGACACCATACAGCAGATTAACAGCACATATAAGAAGACAGCAGTGATCACAATGATTAAGATGTTCGGATTGAGTACATAAAGGTTGGGAGATTGGGTAGCAATAGATGCAGTGCAATTTTAAAGCAAAAAGTAAAAAACTATGAAGATGAAATTAGGTTGTTGTTGTTGTTAAAGATTTAGCTACTCAGGACGAAGTGTCCATGTAGCACGGGCTATTGTGAGCCCGTAATTGAGTTTGGTTATACATGATAACCTTTTTCCTGTGATATTTGGGTCTAAGTTTAAAATGGAGGAAGGGATTTCTCCTTTTTCCCTGCTTATTTATCGCTTCTGTTTTAGTGCACTGGTTTTAATCTTGCTTTATTAACATTATCTTGGTGGTGGATGTAGATGCAGAATGCTCACTAGTGAGTCCCATTCCTCAACAGCTTTTCTAATCATTGTAGTCGCGGTGGAATGTGCATCTAATGCAGCTGCTGTCGTTGGATTAATGTTGAGTTTGATGCGCAGGGTTCAGTAGCTTCACATTCCAGTAAGTAGTGCAATAGTGGTGCCTCTGCTTCAGTTTCACAGATGTGATACTACATACACAGATGTAATGAACCAATAGTTAATATTGGGTTCATTACCTCCCAGCAGCACTTGTAACCAGGTCTGAGTCTGTGTATGGCTACTGCAATGTCTCTGGATATCTTTTTGCCAGGCTTGAAAGAGGAGTAACCAGTGGCTTGTTCGTACCATATCGCAGTGGATCTTCCATCCGCTACTTTGGCTCTGTGGCAACTTTTGATAGTTGAAATATTTTCTTCTTGATTTGCTCCTTTATCTGTGAGAAACTTGGAGGTATTTGAACCTGTACAACAGGTAGAGCAGTGGCAGTTTTTGCTAGTGAGTCTGCATTTTCATTACCATCTATGCCAGTGTGACTTGGTACCCAATTTAGGGTGATTGACAGTCCTCGACTATGGGCTTCTTTCCTATATGTTGAATTTCTGTGAGGAGTTGTATATTATCTCTGTGCTGACTGGATAACAATGCCTGGAGCGAAGATTTAGAGTCTGTATGAATGATGACATTATGTAAATTATTCTCATTTGTATAGTTTATGGCCTCCTTCAGGGCATATAATTCTGTTTGCAATGTTGAGCACCCACTATTCATGCTCCAGTAAGCTTCATGGTTGGTAGTGTAAACTGCTGCCCAGCAGAACCTTTTTTGATCAACTGATCCGTCTGTGAAGATGTGAGTCGTTGTGGGTCTAGAGATAGTTTCCATTTGTTGTTCTATTACTTCCTTGAGCC
The DNA here is from genome assembly GCA_020271785.1 of Procambarus virginalis. NCBI lineage: Eukaryota > Metazoa > Arthropoda > Malacostraca > Decapoda > Cambaridae > Procambarus > Procambarus virginalis. The sequence goes on from WNGS01004946.1 coordinate 39,836,644, forward strand.
TCTGCGGGTCACATGCTGATTTTTTAACTGGTAATATTTCAATGATTATCTTTAGACTCGAGTCTTCCCATGGAGGAGGCTGTCGAAAGTGTTGATATGGTCTATCTTCCCCTTTGTTTTTAATGGTCCATTTCAGGTCCATTTTCTTTAAAATCTTGACCACATTATCCATCCATGAGCTTGTTCTATACTGAGGTTTTTCTGAAAGGATCTCTGTATGCTGTCTTTGACTGACAGCCTGGCGGTTGTTCCAGTAAGTTTTCCTATTATGGTGGCTATCCTTTGTTTCATCCTGTTTTCTAATGCTGGTAAATTTGTTCCATTCTAAGGTTCTCTCTACGCGTCCATATAGGTGCTCCCAGCATTGTTCTCAGAGCATCATTTTGAGACACTTCCAGTTTCTCCCATTGGTTATCACTGAGGGATGTAAGAGCAGGAGCAGCATAGTCGATGAGTGACCTAACTGCTTGAACGTAGTACATTTTGAGTACTGGTAGAGATGCACCCTCTCTAAGACTGGTCAGGGGAGCGCAAAGCTGAGTTTCTGGCTTTGCAGCGTTGCCGAAGATATTCAATTTCTTGAGTGAATTTCAACTGGTTGTCTATTATGACTCCTAGGTATTGAAAAGAGGTAACCCACTCGATTTCTTGTCCTTGTATTGCCAGTTGATGTCTTGAGTTCTCATTTTAATGGCCATTGCTTTTGTTTTATTGCTGTTTATTTTCACTGCTATGCGTTCCGCTTCCCTGCTGATAATATCTAGGCATTTTGCGCATGGTTCCTTGCACCTTTGCCTTGATGATGACCACAAAGTCGTCTGCATAGTTAAGAAGTTTGGCTTTTGGTAGCTTGAGCTTCATGAATTGTTCCATGAGACAGTTGAAGAGGAAGGGGCTTAGTATTCCTCCCTGCGGAGTTCCATTTTCCAGCCTCTTGAGGTCGATGTTTTTCCTTGGAATTTGACTTTAGCTTCTCGGTTCAGCAGGCTACCTTTGGCAAAAGCAAGGTCGTGTCCTTTGATTTCCTTATCCACAAGGCAGCACAGTGTAGCTGGAGCACTGGCTAACTCGAAGCTTTTCAAGGTCTAGAAAAATAAGGATTCCAGGTTTGTCATTGATTTGATCCAGGAGGGAGGTAAGGCATTCTGTGGTTCCAACACCTTTTCTGTAAGCAAACACGTTTTGGTGTAGTCGGATTGGCTTTCCATTCAATTCGATAGGGTCATTCTTTCTGCAGTTTTGGCCAG
>WNGS01004946.1:39837990-39860062 GCA_020271785.1 Procambarus virginalis
TTGTTGTTTGTTTTAGATTCGCTACTCAGAACAATAAGTTCCAGTAGCACGGGCTATGGTGAGCCCGTAAGTGGAGGCTCTTTGGAGCCATTATCTGTACCAGTAGCTGATACTAGAGATCTGGCGATGGATGGGGTCTTCATGCTGGTTTTCAGCCTGGAGGGCTGGCTATACCAGTTATGGAGCTGGTGTGATTAGTGTCGACCTCTAGGTTTTCCGTTTTTTCTTTGCCTGCGACTTTGGCTGAGTAGTGCTGTCGTTGGAGTTTGGTGACGTGGCCTCCATGAGGAAGTCTTGAACCGTGTAGTGTCGTATTTGTGATGCGGCGCTGGAGCTCCTACTATGATTTCCTCGTCTGAGGAGTCCGTAACCTCCGTAGTGGGTGTTTTTGTCTTTCGCCTCGCAGCCTTAGGTAGGCTTAGGTGTCGTTGATTGGTGGTTGTAGCTATTTCAGGAGCGCTGGTGGTGCTGTTATCGTTTGTAGACAGCACGTCTGCTAGCGCGGCTGCTGAGACTGTGATGGTAGGAGTGTTGGGAGCTGGAGAAGGAATTACCTCTGTGTGTCGCCCGGGTCATGGGCGGTTCTGGAGTCGGTGTTGAAGTTGACCGCACGGTCGTCCTGGTGGTAGTCTCCGGAGTGGTAGAGGAGGCAGTGAGATTTACGCTAGTGGCTATGATGGGGGCCAGGCCATTGTCTATGTATAATGCGTTCAGTTCACTAACAAAGCGCTGGTTGTCAGGTCCTGCAAGCCTTTCCGCTAGTTTAAGAAGACCAGGGATAATGCCTGCACGTGATGCAGGGGGCTGTGAAGGAGCCTGTGGGACCTTGGGTCCCCAATGAGAAGGCTGTGTCGCCTGCTGGAGAGAGCCACATGTTGGTAAGACCGGAAAGTCTTCTGGTCGATTAGTGAGAGCTAAGGTGGTGGGTTGAACGCTTGGGGCTCTGGTCGAGGAGGTAGAAGGGTTGTTTCTCTTGGCTTCAACCTGGGCCTTGATGCTTTCCTGTCTGCGGGGGCAGCGGTAGGAAATTGCGGGGTGATTGCCATCACAGAGCAAGCAGCGATGGACTGTTGCCTTGCATATGGAGTAGTGATGGTCCAGTGCGCACAGGCTGCACCTCTGGACAGGGTGCTGACACTTGTTGGTCGGGTGGGAGAGCTCGTAGCACTTAAAGCACTGCTGGATCTCATGGTATCGTTCCTTTTTTATTTGGTGGGGTGGTATTTTTAGGCCGAAGCAGTAGAATCCTTGTGTGGCAGCCTGGGTGGCCGCAGCTATGGTGGTGAACGTAATCTTCATTGATGTTTTGTCGGTGTTGCAGAACTCCAGGTTGAATACCGACAGGTTTGGATTTTCGTCCTCGATATTGACCATGATATGATGTTGAGGTCGCTCAGCGATCCACTGGCTGGTCCTGCTGGTAAAACAGTTCTTCCGGCCAGGAACTGACGTGGGAAGTGAGGATGTAGGTGGTGCTCTTTGCGAAGAATGGATCGTTAGTGAGGAGTTTTTCTAGCTCCTCTTCACATGAAAAGAAGAGCACGATATCTTCACCTTCCTGACTAATGTCAGCGGGTTCGAGGCCAGTAACGTCCTTCAGGACCTTTAAAGTATTGCTTCTCCCGATAGCATGACCGTCAAGTGGAGTCGCTCTGACCTTAAGACGTTTGGGTCGCATTGTGACCACACTGATCCTTGTGATGTGTTGGCGGAGATGTCTGCCCCGTCGAGTGTGAGAGTCTGATGCAGTCTGTGGTGATGAGGAAGTAAGACAGGCAATAATAGGCAAGAGAGAGCTGAGGAGCCAAGTAAAGTGTAAGGGGATAGTAGTAATAATTTGACTGCAGAAGGCATATTGCCCATACGAGGCAGCTCCTATTATAACAACCGAATGAGAAGGAGATAGTAATAGGAATAGAAGAGGATAGCAAGGGAGCGTAGGAGAAGACAATGACAGAAAAGGGAGAAGAGAGAAAGAAAAGGAAGAAAAGAAAGATAAAGGGAAGGGAAGCGTATGTTAAGTCACGTTTGTTAGAAAGATTAGAGCATTTGAGTATATACTGTGAAAGGAAGAGTCCACAGCAACAAAGCCAGGACTCAAGTTCATGTTGGGTACATTGTGTATTAGAGCCGATTCACAAGACGGCGTCTGTGTAGAGTAGAGGCAGGAAAGATTATTTGGAGGAAGACCAATCAATGGGATGATTAGAATCCCTCACATGGCAGAAGAGAGCATTGTTAGTGTCTGCAGACTTACACTTCTCTTGTGTTCTTTAAGTCTGTCATTCAGTGTACGGCCAGTTTCGCCAAAGTATTGGAGAGGACAAGATGAACAGGAAATAGAGTAGACACCAGCAGCATTAGAAGCAGGAGGAGCAGTGTGAACTAGATTGCTACGAAGTGTGTTAGTTTGTCGAAAGGCGAGTTAATGTCAAGAGGACGAAAGGTATTGGTAAAATTTTGAGTTCAGATATGAAGGGAAGGCATAGTACAGTGCTACTAGTGTTGGAAGCAGGTTTAGGATGAAAGAAATTTCGTTTAGCTTGAGAGTAGGCAGAGTTGATGAAATGCAAAGGATAACCAAGGCGAGAGAATGATTTGTAGATAAAGGCAATTTCAGAATCAAGAAACTGAGGGTCGCTGATGCGTAGAGCGCGGAGGAAGAGAGAGACGAGGACACTTTTCTTAACAGAAGGAGGATGGTAGGAAAAGAAGTGAATGTACATGCCACTATGCATGGTTTTACGGTAGACAGAGAAAGAGAACCCAGACACAGAGCTGTGACATGAACATCAAGAAAAGGAAGGAGGGAATTAGATTCCCCTCAACTTTGAAATGGATAGAAGGAGCCAGATTGTTAAGAGAGGCGAGGAAAGGCTGGAAAAATTAAGGTCATGAGGCCATAAAGCAAAAATGTCATCAACATAGCGAAGCCAGAGAGAGGACGAGTATCAATAGAAGGAAGAAGAACAGTTTCGAAGTATTCCATGTAGAAATTAGCAAGAACAGGGGAGAGAGGGGAACCCATAGCGACACCGAAAGTTTGAGTGTAATATTTACCGTTAAAAGAGAAAGAGTTAGAGTCAACACAGAGTCTAATGAGATCGAGGAAAACGTCAGTGGGAAGAGGGAGAGGAAGAAGGCCCTCTGACGCCTTCCGTCTAAGGAAAGAGAGAACGTCATCGAGCGGAACATTAGTAAACAGAGAGTCGACATCAAGACTAAGCATCTTACAAGAGGGTTGCAGGCGCAGTCTTTCTATGAAGTCCTGAGAGTGACGAAGGTGGGCAGGGGAAAAAGTGCCAAGGTAAGGCGTCAGGGTTTTAGCGAGCCAGGAGGCAAGAGAATAGCTGACAGAGCCCCGTGAAGAAATGATAGGACGAAGAGGAACACCAGGTTTATGAGTTTTAGGAAGACCATAGAAATAAGGAAGAGAAGGGCAGATGACACGGAAACGTTTAATGAGATCAAAGTCAGGAGGGCAAAGACTAGAGAGCTGTCTTAGTTTGCGCTTAAAGGAAGTTTTCAGGCGATCCAAAGGGTTAGAAGTCAGAGGAGCATAAGTGCGAGTCAGAGAGCAAGACATCTGCTTTTCGGAGGTAGTTCTCACTGTCAAGGACAACCACCGAATTGCTTGTGTCGGAAAGAAGGATAAGAATAGAGTTGTTAGATTTCAGGGAGGCAAGGGCAAGCTGGAAGCGACGAGGAAGGTGATGATTTTTAGAAAACAAGCTGTCAAGAACGGGGATAAGGGCCCCTCTAAAGGGAGACAGGATCGAAAGAGTACTAGAGTTAGAAATGTTAAACCTGTTAAGGAACTAATGAGATCAATGCCACAGCGTGGGCCAGGGGAAGTAGCAAAAGACAGACCAAGGCCAAGAAGTTCTTGTTGGTTTTTAGAAAGAGAGTAGGATGAAAGGTTGGTAACACAGTCAGAGAGAATTTGGCCCAAGGACTGCTGGAGATCAGTCGTTGAAGTTTGTTGTGTAGTGTGGAGTGGTGGGAAGAGGAGACGTGAGCTTTGTTAATCTTTCTTTATATGAAAGATTTCTAATTTGGGGGAATTAACTTTGTCATCCTACGCTGGACACGTTCAAGTGAATTTATATCCATTCTATAGTACGGCAACCAAAACTGAACTGCATAATTGAAATGGAGCCTAACCAGAGCAAGATATAGCTGGAGAACAACACCAGGTGTCTTGTTACTAATGCTTCGATTAATAAATCCCAGTGCCCTATTTGCCGTATTACGAACATTCATGCATTGATCGTTTTGTTTTAAATTCTTACTAATCATAACTCCCAGATCCCTTTCGCAATCCGACTTCGCAATCTCAACACCATCTAGCTCGTATCTTGTAACTCTATCATCATTACCTAGCCTCAGAACTTTACATTTATCAGCATTAAACGGCATCTGCCAATCCTGTGACCATTTCAAAACCCTGTCTAGATCAACTTGAAGTGATAGTGAGTCTTCTGTATTTCCCTACCGATATTTGAATCATCGGCCAATTTGCAAATGTTGCTACTCAAACCTGAATCTAAATCATTTATATATATTATAAACAACAGAGGTCCCAGGACAGCCTTGAGGCACTCCACTTACAACATTTTCCCACTCTGACTTGACTCCATTTATACTAACTCTCTGTTTCCTTTGGTATAGCCATGCCCAAATCCAACTTAATATAGCACCCCCAATACCATGAGCCTCTATCTTTTTAATCAGTCTTTCATGTGGCACTGTATCAAAAGCTTTGCTAAAGTCAAGGTACACAACATCACAATCCTTACCACTATCAACTGCCTCAACTATGCTAGAATAAAAAGATAACAAATTTGTTAAACATGAACGGCCATTTATAAAACCATGTTGCGACTCAATTATTAATTTATGTTTTTCAAGATGAAGACGAATTTTATTTGCAATTATCGATTCGAGTAACTTTCCCACAATAGACGTTAGGCTAATTGGTCGATAGTTAGACGCAAGTGATCTATCTCCTTTCTTAAAAACTGATATCACATTAGCAACTTTCCATAACTCTGGCACTCTGCCTGACTCTATTGATTTATTAAATATGGTAGACAGTCGGTCGCAAAGCTTCTCATTGCATTCTTTAAGCACCCTGGCAAACACTTCATCCGGCCCTGAGGATTTGTTTGGTTTTAGTTTTACTATTTGTTTAAGAACATCCTCCCTGGTAACTGCTAAACTCGTCAACCTGTCCTCATCCCCACCCACATAGACTTGTTGGGCTGAAAGCATATTGTTAAGTTCCTCTTTACTAAATACAGATATAAAATATTTATTTAAAATACTACTCATCTCTTCATCACTATCTGTTATTTGACCTGTCTCAGTTTTTAATGGACCTATCCTTTCCCTAATCTTTGTCCGGTATAACTGGAAAAACCCTTTAGGATTTGTCTTTGCTTGCCCTGCTATGCGAACTTCATAGTTTCTTTTTACTTTTCTTATCTCTTTTTAAGTATTTCTAACTAGTTGTACGAATTCTTGTTCTAAACTGACTTCCTCTTTCCTAATCCTTTTGTACCACACTTTCTTTTTACCTATAAGGTTCTTCAGATCCTTTGTTATCCACTTGGGATCATTAGTATTCGATCTATTCAATTTATATGGTATACTACATTCCTGGGCTTTGCTTAGAATATTTTTAAATAAGTTATATTTGCAATCCACATCGAAAACCCCTTTTACGTCACCTATCGCGGGGTTCACGTTTAGCTCCAAGTCCTGCCCACACCCTATACCCAAGACTTTCCAATCTATTTGACCCAAAGAATTTCTAAGGCTATTGAAATAAGCTTTTAAAAAATCAGGCACTTTAACAGAATTTTTCCTACAAATCTATTCCATTCAGTGCTAAATCTGATTTCTTTATGATCACTGTACCCTAGCTCACTCCCTATTTCCATTTCCTTAATTTATGTTTCCCTGTTAGTTAACACTAAATCTAAAATATTATTTTCCCGTGTTGGTTCCTTAATGTGTTGCATAAGAAAGCAATCGTAAATTAATTATAGAAAATCTTTTGCTTCATTATTCCCTGTTTTGTTCAACCAGTTTATTCCACTAAAATTAAAGTCACCAATGACATAAATACTGTTAGATCTAGATGCTCTAGATATTTCATCCCACAGATGCTTTGCTTCCATTCTGTCTAAATTTGGTGGCCTATATATAACTCCTATTATAATCTTATTTGCTTTTTCGTTTAATTCTATCTAAATAGTTTCTGTACGTGGCTCACTTTTGATTCCCTCTTTGAGACTACATTTCAAATTGTCCCTAACATATATGGCTACTCCCCTCTCCTCGTCTAATATATCTATCTGTGTGCAATAGTTTAAATCCATTTATTTGATATTCAGCTAATAGCTCTCTATTTTCTACATTCATCCACGTTTCGGTAAATGCAATAATATCTTTTTTTTCTGTGCAGACAAGAGCATTTAAATCGTTTATTTTATTTCTTAGACTTCTACTGTTAGTGTAATATACCCTAAGTGAATTGTTATTTTGAGGCCCATCTCTTTCCCTGATCATTTTGCCAATTCTTTTCTCCTACAAACACATACTTTTATTACATTCTTCCAAATCAATTCCCATACCACTATCTACTAACAGTTTAAACCCAAACAAACTCTAACAACTGGTTCCAACGAGTTCGTAACAACAACAACCCCAGCCCTCGATAGATACACCCCATCGCGAGCATACGTTTCATTTCTTCCATAGAAGTGTTCCCAGTTGTCTATGAAAGATATTGCATTTGATTTGCAATATCTTTCCTGCCGGCAATTGACACCAAGTGCCCTCGACATCCATTCATTTCCCACTCCCTATCTTGGAAGAATGCCACATAAGATCGGGATTCCTCCCTTGCTTCTAACTAATTCTATGGCAGTTTTATACTTCTGAATCAGTTCCTCACTCCTAACTCCACCAACATCATTTCCTCCCACACTAATGCAAATAGCGAGAATGTTCCCATTTCCAGCCATAATATCATTCATGTTGTTTATAATATCACCAATACCAGCTCCGGGATAGCAAACCCTTAACCTGTTCCCCCTATCTCTAGCACAATACGTTCTATCCAAATACCTTATCTGGGAATCTCCCGCAAGTAAAATTCGTTTAGGTACTTCCTTTACTCTCTGAGGGGCCAGCGCTTCGTTGCTCTTCATTGCTTTCCCTTTTGCGTGATCCGCAGTCTCACCACAGCACTCTTCCTCCAATACGACAAATGAATTAGAAATTCTTAGGGCGTCTGTAGGCGGCTTTATCAAGGTCTTCTTAAGGCCCCTGTACTTTACAACTTTCCAAGATGAGGTCTCTTTACTACTGGTCTCCTTCGTTTCTTCTCCATGTTGTTCCAGCTGTCGTACCTCATCCCGTAGAGAGTCCAACTCTGTCCTTATAGCTCCAACTACATTAATCAGTTTCTTCACTACAACTTCCATATTGCTATGATAATATAACTACACTCAAGAGCTCCAGCTAACACACCCTCTCACTGCGACTGTATGCGCCTTATTTAGATCAACATGAAGTTGATATAAGTTTGAAGTTGATCTTTTGATTAGTAAGAATGTAAAACCAAAGGATCAATGCATGAATGTTCGTAATAAGGCAAATAGGACACTGGGATTTATTAATCGAAGCGTTAGTAACAAGACACCTGGAGTTGTTCTTCAACAACATCTTGCTCTGGTTCTGGTTCAATCAAAGAAGAGCAACGAAGCACAGGCCCCTCAAAGTGCTCAGAAAGTTAAGGAGGTACCTAAACGAATTTTGGTTGTGGAATTTTGGTTGTGGTATTCCCAGGTGAGGTATTTAGACAGGACGTTTTGTGCCAGAGATAGGGGGAACAAGTTAAAGGTCTGCTATCCGGAAGCTGGAATTGGAGATATTGTCGACAACATGAAAGATATTATGACGGGAAATGGGAACAAACCCATTATTTGTATTAGTGCAGGGGGTAATGATGTTGGACGAATTAGGAGTGAGGAACTGATAAAGAAATTTAACAAAGCCATATAATTAGTTAAGAGCGAGGGAGGAATCATGATCATATGTGTCATTCTTCCGAGAAAGAGCGTTGGGAATGAATGATTGTCGAGGGCACTTAGTGTCTATTGCCGGCTGGAAAGATATAGCAAATCAAATGAAATATCTTTCATGGACAACTGGGAACACTTCTATTGGAGAAATAGAAGTATTCTTAGGCTATTTTAATAGCCTAAGAAATTTTTTGGGTCAAATTGATTGGAAAGTCTTGGGTATGGGTGTGGGCCGGTCTTGGAGCGAGACATGAACCCAGCGATAGGTGATGTAAATGGGGATTTCGATGTGGATTCAATTTATAACGTATTTAAGAATATTCTAAACAAAGCACAGGAACGTAGTATACCACACAAATTGAATAGATCGATTACTAATGACCCAAAGTGGATAACAAAGAATTTGAAGAATTTATAGGTAAAAAGAGAGCTTGGTACAAAAGGATTAAAAATGGGGAGGTCACTTTAGAACAGGAATTCGTACAACTAGTTAAAATGTTAAAAAAGAGATAAGGAAAGCAAAAAGAAACTATGAAGTTCGTATAGCAGGGCAAGCAAAGACAAATCCTAAAGGGTTTTTTCAGTTATATCGAACTAAGACTAGGGAAAGGATAGGTCCATTAAAAACTGAGACAGGTCAAATAACAGATAGTGATGAAGAGATGAGTAGTATTTTTAATAAATATTTTGTATCTGTATTTACTAAAGAGGAACTTAACAATATGCCTTCAGCCAACAAGTCTATGTGGGTGGGGACGAGGACAGGTTGACGAGTTTAGCAGTTACCAGGGAGGATGTTCTTAAACAAATAGTAAAACTCAAACCAAACAAATCCCCAGGGCCGGATGAAGTGTTTGCCAGAGTGCTGAAAGAATGCAAAGAGGAGCTTTGTGACCCACTGTCAATCATATTTAATAAATCAATAGAGTCAGGCAGAGTGCCAGAGTTTTGGAAAGTTGCTAATGTGATACCAGTTTTTAAGAAAGGAGATAGATCACTTGCGTCTAACTATCGACCAATTAGCCTAACGTCTATTGTGGGAAAGTTACTCGAATCTATAATAGCAAATAAAATTCGTCTTCATCTTGAAAAACATAAATTAATAATTGAGTCGCAACATGGTTTTATAAATGGCCGTTCATGTTTAACAAATTTGTTATCTTTTTATTCTAGCATAGTTGAGGCAGTTGATAGTGGTAAGGATTGTGATGTTGTGTACCTTGACTTTAGCAAAGCTTTTGATACAGTGCCACATGAAAGACTGATTAAAAAGATAGAGGCTCATGGTATTGGGGGTGCTATATTAAGCTGGATTAGGGCATGGCTATACCAAAGGAAACAGAGAGTTAGTATAAATGGAGTCAAGTCAGAGTGGGAAAATGTTGTAAGTGGAGTGCCTCAAGGCTCTGTCCTGGGACCTCTGTTGTTTATATATATATAAATGATTTAGATTCAGGTTTGAGTAGCAACATTTGCAAATTTGCCGATGATACGAAAATCGGTAGGGAAATTAATTCGGAGGAGGACTCACTATCACTTCAAGTTGATCTAGATAGGGTTTTGAAATGGTCAAAGGACTGGCAGATGCAGTTTAATGCTGATAAATGTAAAGTTCTGAGGCTAGGTAATGATGATAGAGTTACAAGATACGAGCTAGATGGTGTTGAGATTGCGAAGTCGGATTGCGAAAGGGATCTGGGAGTTATAATTAGTAAGAATTTAAAACAAAAGGATCAATGCATGAATGTTCGTAATAAGGCAAATCGGACACTCGGATTTATTAATCGCAGCGTAAGTAACAAGACACCTGGTGTGGTTCTCAAGCTATATCTTGCTCTGGTTAGGCCCCATTTAGATTATGCAGTTCAGTTTTGGTCGCCATATTATAGAATGGATATAAATTCACTTGAACGTGTCCAGCGTAGGATGACTAAGTTAATTCCCCAAATTAGAAATCTTTCATATGAAGAAAGATTAACAAAGCTTAATTGCATTCACTGGAAAGGCGAAGAGTTAGGGGTGACATGATAGAGGTTTACAAGTGGATGAATGGACATAACAAAGGGGATATTAATAGGGTATTAAAAGTATCAACACAAAACAGAACGCGAAACAATGGGTATAAATTGGATAAGTTTAGATTTAGGAAAGACTTGGGTAAATACTGTTTCAGTAACAGGGTTGTTGATTTGTGGAACCAATTGCCGCGTAAATTGGTGGAGGTGGGGTCCCTCGATTGTTTCAAGCATGGGTTGGACATGTATATGAGTGGGATTGGGTGGTTATAGATAGGAGCTGCCTCGTATGGGCCAATAGGCCTTCTGCAGTTGCCTTTGTTCTTATGTTCTTAATTACCAGGTAACGTGGTGGAGGAGGCGTCCCTCGATTGTTTCAAACGTGAGTTGGACATGTATGAGTGGGATTGGGTTGTTATAAATAGGAGCAGCCTCGTATGGGCCAATAGGCCTTCTGCAGTTACTTTGTTCTTATGTTCCTAACCGCCTCGTATGGTTAGAAATGTTAAAAAGTGAAGAGGAGGGCAAAAAGAAACCATGAAATTCGCAGATTCATTAATTACTAACAAGGTAATTACTAACAAGGTAGACAGCGTCAACCATCCTGCACATACACCTCACTGTCTTGGGATTTCACTTCACCTCCACACAGTACATAAGAGACGACGTCTCTTCATCAATCACTCGCTTGCTGACAACTGCTGCTCAGTTAGTCACTTACCGTTGAGTGTGCGTTAGAACATCTCTTGGCAATCTTTACACTTTTCAAGACAATGGATACCACAGAAAATAGTCTATCTGGCTATTTTCCAAGTCTCCCATCATTAATATTAGCTGAGGCAATCACCCATTCTTCAAATATTTCTCCGGAAAATGTTTTAAAATTTATTCAGGAGTCAGAAGCCACGCTTAGTGGCTTGCACGATAACGAATCAGAGATGTTATCCGAAAGCAAATCAGAGCTTGGAATGCTGTGCGCATTAACTATTTCCTTGCATACGAAAACGAAGTTGGTCAGGATGACAGAACAATGGGAAAATGTCCTTTGGAAAATTATAGAACTATTAAATTGTTGGAAAGAAATTTTTTTCGTAAATTTGACTGCACTGGAGTCAACTGCCTTGAAGCCCTGGATACTCACAATGCTCACCGACCCGGAAGTTTGCCCTAACCCACACCTGCGCCTGGAAATGATTTGCTTAATCAATCTTTGGCCAGAGACGTTCTTGCAAGATGCCACCTCGGGAATGCAAGCAGTTGCAGGACTGGTGAGGAATATGAAATATATGGATAGTGGGCTTTATATATTTTTCTGTCTTTTAAAGATGTTACAGAGACTTAACAAATATGGGCACCTTGACGACGTCGCTGCTGCAGCCATAGACCAGGTAAGGCGTATTAATGTCGGACCAGAAGTATCCGTGTTCAACCAGCCATTGCAGCTCTTAAAGTCAAGGGCAACGTCTACTCTCAAGGAATATAAAAAAAATAAAAACGAAAAATATGCCGCCGATTTATTCAATGACATTTTGGATATGTATAGATTGTTAGTGATTACACCACCGGCCATGGAGGTTAATGGACGTCCCGGCCTGGCTCAGGTCGCTGCAGCTTCCCTGGTTGAGGTTACAGAGTGTATTGTTACATTGGGCTCCATCGTACAAGATGACCATAGAAACACTTATATGGAGTTCGTCTCTAACTTGGATGATATTTACAAAACAATATCAGTACAGGAACACTGTAGATTAGTTTGTCAGGTTCTGCGACTTGACCACGCACAGTACCTGTCTTCCCTTAACAAGAAGGCAGCAGTTTCCGGCTGTTCCTTCCATCACTTCCCAGAACCATGTGAGGAGTCATGGGAGGAGGTCCCGGAGGAGTTCCTAGACAGCGTGACGCAGGCGGTGATGGAGGCGCCGGTACTGCTGCATTCCTCCAAGATGGTGATAGACGAGTCGACGCTGGTTCGCCTGCTGCTGGCGAAGTCCCCCTCCGACCCCTTCACGCGGCGGCCTCTGGACCCCGGCGCCCATAGTCGCCTTCCCGACCTCCAGGCCCACATTCTTGCATGGAGGGCGGCCTCTGGACCCCGGCTCCATAGTCGCCTTCCCGACCTCCAGCCCACATTCTTGCATGGGGCGGCCTCTGGACCCCGACGCCCATAGTCGCCTTCCCGACCTCCAGGCCCACATTCTTGCATGGAGGGCGGCCTCTGGACCCCGGCTCCCATAGTCGCCTTCCCGACCTCCAGGCCCATTCTTGCATGGAGAGAAAAACACCCAAATTGTGGATTGATATAAATGACGGAAAAAGTCAACAATTGATGAAATGTCGTAGACTTTGGTGCCTGTCATCGTCAACACCTGCTTTTACAGTTGATAAAGACACATGATAAAGCAATTTATTGAAATTGAGAGAATCCTTTGCATGACATTTGTCTGCTTCATATATAATATTGTTTAACCTTTGTCACTTCATTTCAATAAGTTCTGTAATTTCTTCTAATAAAATCAATGAAAACTACATTGATTGGTCTTCCTCCAAAATAATCTTTCCTTTCCTTTCACAAGCGACTTGAGAATGGTCCAGGACGGACCGAAACGTAGTCGTCCCTTCAACTTCTAGTGTGTGGTCTGGTCAACATACTTCAGCCACGTTATTGTGACTCATCGCCTGCATAATCTTTCCTGCCTCTACTCAACACAGACGCCGTCTTGTTTGAATCGGCTCTAATACACAATGTACCCAACATGAACTTGAGTCCTGGCTTTGTTGCTGTGGACTCTTCCCTTTCACAGTATATACTCAAATGCTCTAATCTTTCTATGTTGTTGTTAAAGATTTAGCTACTCAGGACGAAGTGCACGATCTATAGTGAGCCCGTAATTGAGTTTGGTTATACATAATAACCTTTTCCTGTGATATTTGGGTAGATTTCTCCTTTTTCCCTGGTTATTTATCGCTTCTGTTTTAGTGCACTGGTTTTAATCTTGTTTTATTAACATTATCTTGGTGGTGGATGTAGATGCAGAGTCCCATTCCTCAACAGCTTTTCTAATCATTGTAGTCGCGGTGGAATGTGCATCTAATGCAGCTGCTGTCGTTGGATTAATGTTGAGTTTAATGCGCAGAGGTTCAGTAGCTTCACATTCCAGTAAGTAGTGCAATAGTGGCGCCTCTGCTTCAGTTTCACATATGTGACATTCTTTAACTATTGTGTTCATTACCTCCCAGCAGCACTTGTAACCTGAGTCTGTGTATGGCTACTGCAATGTCTCTGGATATCTTTTTGCCAGGCTTGAAAGAGGAGTAACCAGTGGCTTGTTCGTACCATATCGCAGTGGATCTTCCTTCCGCTACTTTGGCTCTGTGGCGACTTTTGATGGTTGAGAATATTTTCTTCTTGATTTGCTCCTTTATCTGTGAGAAACTTGGTGGTATTTGAACCAACAGGTAGAGCAGTGGCAGGTTTTGCTAGTGAGTCTGCCTTTTCATTACCATCTATGCCAATGTGACTTGGTATCCAATTTAGGGTGATTGACAGCCCTCGATTATGGGCTTCTTTTCCTATATGTTGAATTTCTGTGAGGAGTTGTATATTATCTCTGTGCTGACTGGATAACAATGCCTGGAGCGAAGATTTAGAGTCTGTATGAATGATGACATCCTGTAAATTATTCTCAATTGTATAGTTTATTGCCTCCTTCAGGGCATTTAATTCTGTTTGCAAAGTTGAGCACCCACTATTATTTTCCAGTAAGCTTCATGGTTGGCAGTGTAAACTGCTGCCCCAGGAGAACCTTTTTCTTGATCACCCGATCCGTCTGTGAAGATGTGAGTCGTTGTGGGTCTAGAGATAGTTTCCATCTGTTGTTCTACTACTTCCTTGATCCTCTGCGGGTCACATGCTGATTTTTTGACTGGTAATCTTTCAATGGTTATCTTTAGATTCGATTCTTCCCATGGAGGAGGCTGTCGAAAGTGTTGATATGGTCTATCTTCCCCTTTGTTTTTAATGGTCCATTTTCTCTAAAATCTTGACCACATTATCCATCCATGAGCTTGTTCTATACTGAAGGTTTTTCTGAAAGGATCTCTGTATGCTGTCTTTGATTGACAGTCTGGCGGTTGTTCCAGTAAGTTTTCCTATTATGGTGGCTATCCTTTGTTTCATCCTGTTTTCTAATGCTGGTAAATTTGTTTCCATTCTAAGGTTCTCTCTATGCGTCCAAATAGGTGCTCCCAGCATTGTTCTCAGAGCATCATTTTGAGACACTTCCAGTTTCTCCCGTTGGTTATCACTGAGGGATGTAAGAGCAGGAGCAGCATAGTCAATGAGTGACCTAACTGCTTGAACGTAGTACATTTTGAGTACTGGTAGAGATGCACCCTCTCTAAGACTGGTCAGGGAGCGCAAAGCTGAGTTTCTGGCTTTACAGCGTTGCCGAAGATATTCAATTTCTTGAGTGAATTTCAACTGGTTGTCTATTATGACTCCTAGGTATTGAAAAGAGGTAACCCACTCGATTTCTTGTCCTTGTATTGCCAGTCTGATGTCTTGAGTTCTCATTTTAACGGCCATTGCTTTTGTTTTATTGCTGTTTATTTTCACTGCTATGCGTTCCGCTTCCCTGCTGATAATATCTAGGCATTTTTGTGCATGGTTCCTTGCACCTTTGCCATTGATGATGTCCACAAAGTCGTCTGCATAGTTAAGAAGTTTGGCTTTTGGTAGCTTGAGCTTCATGAATTGTTCCATGAGACAGTTGAAGAGGAAGGGGCTTAGTATTCCTCCCTGCGGAGTTCCATTTTCTAGCCTCTTTGAGGTCGATGTTTTTCCTTGGAATGTGACTTTAGCTTCTCGGTTAAGCAGGCTTCCTTTGGGAAAAGCAAGAGCGTGTCCTTTGATTTCCTTATCCACAAGCCAGCACAGTGTAGCTGGAGCACTGGCTAACTCGAAGGCTTTTTCAAGGTCTAGAAAAATAAGGATTCCAGGTTTGTCATTGATTTTATCCAGGAGGGAGGCATTCTGTGGTTCCAACACCTTTTCTGTAAGCAAACATATTTTGGTGTAGTGGATTGGCTTTCCATTCAATTCGATTAGGGCCATTCTTTCTGCAGTTTTGGCCAGACAGCTTGTTAATGAGATGGGTCTTGGATTTCCTGGGTCTTTAGGTTTTGGAATGGGAACTATAATTGCACTGTTCCAAGAGAGTGGTCGGGTTCTTGTCACCCATACTCTGTTGATGAGATTCAAGAAGGCTTCTTCACCCTTTTCTCCTAGCTTGGCTAGCATGTTGTAAGTGATTTTGTCCTCGCCTGGAGCTGTATTTTTAGTTTTCTTTGTAGCACTTCTGAGTTCTTTTAGATTGAAAGGTTGGTCTAGTTCGTCAGGTAAGGCTAAAGCATCATCTATTTTTTTCCATCTTGCTGCTTGAAGTCTTTGTTGGTGAGTCAGAGTTGCTTGAGGAAGTTGAGTGGAACTGGCTCTTGAAGCAAATAGATTTGCTAGCCTTTTGCTTCTTGCTCTGGATGAACATGGTGCGGCGGAGCAGGAGGCGATTTTCCTTTGGCCTTGTTGATCTGCCTCCAGATGTCGCCCAAGGACGTATGCTGATTTAGCTTGGCACACCACTCGAGCCATTTTTCTTCTCTGATTTTTGCTGTTTCTTCTTCGTGCACATGATCTCGGACAGCTCTAAGAAGTCCTAGATTAGCTTCGGTTCTATCTCTCCTGAAATTCTTTCGTGCACGATTTAGTCTGTTATGTAGCTCTTTGATCCTATCAGTAATACCAATGGTCCTTGTGTTGTTGGGTAATTGTTTTCCTCTTGGGGATGGCGTGATTTGCTGCTCTATGTATTGCGTTTACTAAATCTTTTTCCATTTCTTCGGTGTTGTCAGGAGGAATGTAGTTTTGGTGCCAAGTTTCGAGAGCTTCCAGAAACTTCGTCTTTCTTACCACGAGAAGACTTCAAGAAACACTCACCAGGACTGACAGATACAGACAGTTTCTTGGTAATCTTTCTAACAAACGTGACTTAACATAACCTCCCCTCTTCTCCCTTTCTTTCTCTTTCCTTTTCTTCCTTCTTCCTTTTTCTGTTCATTGTCTTCTCCTACGCTCCTTGCTATCCTCTTCTTATTCCTATCTCCTTCTCATTCGGTGGTTATAATAGGAGCTGCCTCGCATGGGCAAATAGGCCCTCTACATCTCTTATTATTATTACTATCCCCTCTACTACACCTTACTTTGCTCCTCAGCTCTCTCTTGCCTATTTATTACCTGCTCTACTTCCTCATCACGGGAAAACATCTCCCGTCACGCAGGGTGCAGATCCACAGATTCCAGTATCAGCTCAAAGGGTCACCACATACGGGCTATTCATGCCCGTGCCACCTTTTGAATGGCTTAATCTTTATCTTGGACACATTCATGGTAAACATCTCCCGTCACTCAGGGTGCAGTTGCACCTCCACAGACCAATAGATTATACTGGTAATGGCTCAAAAGGGGCCCCCACTTACGGGCTATTCATGCCCGTGCCACCTTTTGTGTGGCTTAATCTTCATCAATCATCAATCATTCCTCATCACAATCGACTTGAGAATGGTCCAGGACGGACCGAAACGTCGTCGTCCCTTCATCTTCTATTGTGGGTCTGGTCAACAATGAAAACTACAATTTATTAACCACCTATTCAGACCTATTTTGATTCATAATAGGCATTCAATTCATAAGAACTAAGGTAACTGCAGAGGCCTACACGAGGCAGCTCCTATTTATAACCACCCATTCCAACTCATATACATGTCCAACCCACGTTTGAAACAATCGAGGGACCCCACCTCCACCACGTTGATATGTGGAACCAATTACCTCGTAATTGTTCCACATATCATATATTGGACCCCACATATTGGACCCACATATCAACAACCCTGTTACCGAACCAGTATTTACCCAAGTCCTTCCTATATCTTAACTTATCCAATTATACCCAGTTCTGTCTCGAGTTCTTATAACTTATAGAGTTATTCTTATAACTTATAAGTTCCTAACTTATACCGAGTTCTGTCTCGTGTTGATACTTCTAATACCCGATAAATATCCTTTTTGTTATGTCCATTCATCCACTTGTAAACCTCTATCACGTCACCCCTAACTCTTCGCCTTTCCAATGAATGTAATTCAGGCTTTGTTAATCTCTCTCCATATGGCAGGTTTCTAATTTGGGAATTAAATTTGTCCTCCTACGCTGGACAGGTTCAAGTGAATTTATATCCAGTCTATAGTACGGCGACCAAAACTGAACTACATAATCTAAATGGGGCCTAACCAGAGCAAGATATAGCTGAAGAACAGCACACATATTCTCCCATATTAATGGGAATTTGATGAAAGAACGTGAGTAACCCATCACTAACTCTAGTTGCCCATTGGGAGGTGGTGATCTTTGGGAGTTCTTCAGATCCTTTGTTACGCACATTGGATTATTAGTATTCGATCTATTAAATTTATATGGTACTACGTTCCTGGGCTTTGCTTAGAATTTTTAAATAGGTTATATTTTGAATCCACATCGAAATCCCCTTTTATGTCACCTGTCACTGGGTTTCACGTATAGCTCACATCCCATACCCCAAGACATTCCAATCTATTTGACCTAAATTCTGACAAATCAACTCCGAGATCCCATTCGCAATCCGACTTCACAATCTCAACACCATCTAGCTCGTATCTTGTAACTCTATCATCATTACCTAGCCTCAAAACTTTACATTTATCAGCATTAAACTGCATCTGCAAATCTTTTGACTATTTCAAAACTCTATTTAGATCAACTTGAAGTGTTAATGAGTCTTCTTCCGTGTTAATTTCCCTACCGATTTTTGTATCATCTGCAAACTTACAAATGTTGCTACTCAAACTTGAATCTAAATTATTTATATATATTATATTCAACAGAGGTCCGAGGACAGCCTTGAGGCACTCCACTTACAACATTTTCCCACTCTGACTTAACCCCATTTTTACTAACTCTCTGTTTCCTTTGGTATAGCCATGCCCTAATCCAGCTTAATATAGCACCCCTAATACCATGAGCCTCTATCTTTTTAATCAGTCTTTCAGGTGGCACTGTATCAAAAGCTTTGCTAAAGTCAAGGTACATAACATCGCAAACCTTACCACTATCAACTGCCTCAACTATGCTGGAATAAAAAGATAGCAAATTTGTAAAACATGAACGGCCATTTGTAAAACCATGTTGAGACTCATTTATTAATTTATGTTTTTCAAGATGAAGACGAATTGTATTTACAATTATCGATTCAAGTAACTTTCCCTCAAACTATCGGCTAATTGGCCGATAGTTTGTCGCAAGTGATCTATCTCCTTTCTTAAAAATTGGAAACACATTATCATAGCAACCTTCCATGACTCTGGCACTCTGCCTGACTTTAATCATTTATTAAAAATGGTAGACAATGGAACGCAAAGCTCCTCTTTGTATTCTTTAAGCACCCTGGCAAACACTTTATCCGGCCCTGGGGATTTGTTTGGTTTTGAGTTCTACTATTTGTTTAATAATATCATCCCTGGTAACTGTTAGACTAGTCAACCTGTCCTCGTCCCCACCCACATAGACTTGTTCGGCTGAAGGCATAGAGTTAAGTTCTTCTTTATTAATTACAGAGATAAAATATTATTAAAAATATTACTCATCTCTTCGTCATTATCCGTTAGCTGACCTTTTTCAGTTTTTAATGGACCTATCCTTTCCTAATCTTTGAAAAAACCCTTTTGGATTTGTCTTTGCTTGCTTTGCTATGCGAACATCACAGTTTCTTTTTGCTCTCCTTATCTCTCTTTTAACATTTCTAACCAGTTTCCCCATTTTTAAAACTTTTGTACCACGCTCTTGTTTACCAATACGGTTCTTCTGATCTTTTGTTATCCACTTTGGGTCATTAGTATTCGATCTATTCAATTTGTATGGTATACTACGTTCCTGCGCTTTGCTTAGAATATTTTTAAATAAGTTATATTTTGAATCGACATCAAATAACTTTTTAAGTCACCTATCGCTAGGTTCATATCATGCTCCAAAACCGGGCCCCCCCCCAAGACTTTCCAATCTATTTGACTCAAAAAATGCTTAGGCTGTTGAAATCAGCTTTCCGAAAATCTGGCACTGTAACAGAATTTTTTGCTACAGATCTATTCCATTCTATGCTAAATCTGATTTCTTTGTGACTACTGTTCCCTAGCTCACTCCCTTTTTCGATACCATTAATTTGAGAGTACTGGTGAGTGTAGTGGAGAGTGAAGTTGGGAGTGTAGTGAAGAATGTAAAAGGAAGTGTGTTACCACCCTTGAGACTAAATAAGGTTCTTCTCCCAGCAGTGTATATAAAAGATTTAAAATCGGCCTTTGTAATAGAAGTCTAGGGGTAAGATAAAGCACTGCATAAAATGGGGAACAATATATTTATGCTAAGGGGGACAAACATAACAATTAAATGGTAGGTAATAAAGCCAGAAATATTTATCAGCATTGTTACGGTGCCCTCTCCTATCTCTTTCGTTGCCTGCTGTAAGAGTCATATCGACTCTCCCTACAGGGAGAAACTTACATTATAAGTCTGTAGGTAAGGGGAAAGAGGCGCCCGGATATAAATGAAAGAGTATCCCCTACTGCAGATATGACGTTTTGGAATGGATGCTAGCCGTGTGCGGATTGGATGACTCGGGTCACGGGCGACCAATTAGAGCCCGCCGTGACGTCACCGAGTGTCCCGGGCGGCGCCAACGTGAGATTTGACCTGACAGGGAAGGGGAGAGGACGCTCCTCTGTCAGCTCTCAAGGATTGGAGGCTAAACAGGCCTTTCTCAGTGGATTAGAGCTAGCCATAGTAGCCCACCTGATACATTGGAGGCCCCGCGCTTCTGGGAAGCAAAAAGGAACCAAGTTGAGTGGGCAGAGAAGTGCCAAACTTGGAGAATTGTCGGTGACGACGCTGGGCGTCGACGCGTGACGTTGAGGGCCTGAAAGGTGCGGCGGGCAGGCATAGCTGTGACTGGGTCACATCCACTGAGGTTGTTGGAGGGTCGACACCGTTCCTAGGGCGAGGAGCAACGCCTCGTGGAAGGAACGTGTGTGTGAATATAGCGATCAGCTCAGCGCCCATTGATGGACCAGGATTGGGATAGCTGAATCCCAGGGATTGGAACGGCGAAGACGCGAAGGCTTCACGACACCTGAGGACCTGTGGGAACGTTCCTGGATCACCGAGGATCGACTCAGGAAGCATAGGACCCTCACACCATCGAGAGACAGGCGTCGTGAGCCAGGGATGTTAAGGTAGATAATTTTCCCTCCCATTACCCCTTTGTGAGAGTAGGCTAGATAGGCCATTATATTCACTTATATATGTGGAAATAGGATATTAAGGCTTTAGTAGCAGAATAGGCTGCAGAAGGCCCATGCAGGGCAGATTATGTCCAGGACTGTCAGAGAGGACAGTGTGTGTGGATGGCAGGACAGTGAAGAAGAGGAGCCGACGTGGTGAAGAGGCCCTTCTGTGAGAGAGTGTGTGACTTCTGTCTATCTGCCCAGTTGAAGGAGCCTGGAGAACGTGAGAGAAGAGTTGCTGACAATCTCCAGAGTTATTATTATTATTTTCATTTCCTTGTATCACTTGTAATCATTGTGTGATCATGTAATTCGTGTCAGTAAATTCACACATTTTACTATTGTGTTTAAGTGTGCCTTCATTACAAAATTTCTCTATCGAGCATACACGAGGGTTACCATAGTACCATTTAGGGGACATCACGTTCCCTATAGAATTTCTTATTGCCTAGGGAGTGGCACACAGCACAGACTTATATAAAGTGTATCCTTAGCCATCCGATCAGTACTAGTGCCTGAATGGGGCAACTAGTAACGTGGTGGCTAGAGAGAGGTAAAGCCACACGGACCTTCAAGGGAGAGTACCCTGGGCCGACAGTCCAATAGTAGATCTTGGGAGTAGCAACACTCTGGCAACAGACAACATAATACACCCACTGAACTGCATCGCTGGGGTGCAGATATAATAACCCAGCTGGCGACCTTGTGAGGAAAAAGATAGAGAAGACAGGCGGGAAAGGAGTTCCTGCAACCTCTTTGTCCGGCAGGCAAGACTCAGGGAGGTCATTGTTATAAGTAAGCCCGAGTCTTCCTTCACTCCTCCACGGGTCTAGGCCGGAATTGCTGATAGCAGTTTCCCCGTGGTTGACTGAAGGGCTTCCAGGGTGAGTCAGTGGCACCCCTTCAGTGGTGGAAGCAAAGACCTGCGGAGGTGGGCATTGCTGGTCCTCTCCTGTGGGACCAAGGAGACTCGGTGAATCCCGGGAGTCGGAGGGGCTGAGTATTCGGCCTTTCGAGCCCTAGCAGCCGAGTGCTAGCAGCCCCGGCCCGCCCCCACCCCCGTGACAGAGAACTGGCGACCTTGCCAGGATTCGAACCACAGTAGCCAAGAACTGGAGACTTCGCCAGGAAGCGTGGATCAAGCTACAGTGTTGCCAAGGTGTGTTGATCAAGCTACAGTGTTGCCCAAGATTTCAAGACAGTGTTGCCAGGGTACAAATACAGTGTGGCCAGTGAATTCAGAGTACTGTTACCCAACAGCTAAGGGACTGAAACGGTGAAATTAGTACCTACTAACTTGTCTGTGCTGTCGGTATGCTCGACGATATAGAGATGGTAAAGTAAAGAAATTTATTGACACAAGGGACGAGAGAATTTGGAAGAGTGTACCAAGGCCCAGCTCCAACAAGTGGCAAACCACTTTGGGATCAGGTTGAGGACGACTAAGGTTGCAGAGCGAAGGATAGGATCATGGCACAGCTCACAGCTCGAGAGGAGGCGACGGGAGAGGAGCCATCCAAGGAGATCCGTCCCGAGAGAGC
>WNGS01004946.1:39890782-39901356 GCA_020271785.1 Procambarus virginalis
AAATTATCCTTAGTAAAGGAAGTGATAAACTGAACTCTGTTCTAAATCCAACAACATGTGGAAATATATCCTGGTGCTGCCTGTTGGAACACGTAGTAGGAAAGATTTGGCAAATACTGCGTTTTATAAAATGATGATGATGATTATTTTTACAAGTTAGTAATTTTTAGTAATTACTTGTGGTTAATACAAAATATATATAAAAAAACAAGAGATGTATGAAACTGTTGGTTATTTCCAACAGCGGGGAGCGTAGTGGAGAGTGAATTGGGGAGGGTAGTGGGGGAGTGAAGTGGGAAGTGTATGTAGAGTGTAGTGGAGAGTGTATTGGGGAGTGTACTGGGGAGTGTAGAGGAGAGTGAAGTGTAGTGTGAAGTGGGAAGTGAAGTTAGGAGTGAAGTGGAGAGTGTAGTTGAGAGTATAGTGGTGAGTGTAGTTGAGAGTATAGTGGTGTAGTGTAGTGGAGAGTGTTGTTGGAAATAACCAACAGTTTCATACATCTCGTGTATTTTTATACAACCTTTGTATTAACCACAAGTAGTTACTAAAATCACTAACTTGTAGATTTAATCATCATCATGATTTATAATAAGCATATTGCAAGATTCTTCCTAGTCAGAGTGACGACGCGAGGAACAACAGGCCTGAAATAATGAATTTCCTTTCAACATTTGAGTTTTGGATTTTATAACAGAGGGTCCAGTTTTATCATTTCCTTTACTAAGGATAGTTACTTACTAAGTTTATTTTCGTAGGATACTACTGCTTACTGGAAACTCCTTTATTTAGTTATATTAAACATTTTAGAGGAAATTATTTTAATGTAAATGATTTCACTTTAATTTCCTCGATTAGCTGCGTAACTTTAATAAACCAATTTATGTTACGTGAAGTTATATTTTAACACGAAAGAATTAAATGTGCATCAATACTCTCCCATCTCTTCTTTCCTTAGTTAAATATCCGATATATATATAAATCCTGCCCGAAACGCTGCGCGTACTAGTGGCTTTACAAGACTGTAATTACCATTTTATGTATCCACACATTCCCAATGTACCGTCTTGTATATGCATAAATAAATAAATAAAATAAATATATAAATAAATAAATCCATTTACGCTCGAGATGTCTATCGAGAGCCGGGCACGCGCAATCGGGAAAAGGAAGAAGACGGAGAACGTCGCCAGCCACCACGCGACTTGGACGCCATTAGCAATGGGCAACAGAGCTGGTTTTGATCTTGCTAACATTTGTATTTCGCTCCTATGACCAGTAGAGCGGTGCCACGTCACCAGGCACAACACGGCGTGTCCAAGGAACTAATTATTACTCCAACCCACAAGCAACATCTTATCACGGAGCTGAGGACGAGGGATCTGGAATCGTTCCTACATCAGTGGACACTCGGCCCGGCAACTATTAAATTCCTGGACCATAACAATGTGCTCATGTTATATATAGGCTAGTTGTCGTTAAGCTGTGTATTTAACATCAAAATCCAGTACGTTCAATCTCCAAATTTATTCCACCTTCTTTGGAATATAAATTGCACAGATATTTGAAGAAGATTTCTGCACTTATAATTATATTCTGTAGGAAGATTTTCGTAATTTAGGATGTACTTGTAGTTAACAATTAGTGTGATTCTACAATGTAATGCCTTCCAGCTCCGGACCCACGACAACCGATGTGTTAGGCTTCCCCACCTACACGTGCAACAATTTGCCCGAGCAACACTTCGTCGGTGAACCCTGACAGCAGATACGCCTTTCTGGAATTTACAGCTAAACATGATTTCTAGTGGTGTAGTATTAGATACACTAACATTTGTTACATGATTGATTTTCTTTTAAATTATCATTTCATAATAAATCCAGTTTCATCATCTTAATCCACTTGCTCATTTTTGTTTTCCACTTTTTCTCAAAAAGTGGTGGTCCTTCGTAGCTATCGAGTCATTTCATTTTCATTACAAATATTGGAGTCAGATTTTCCCACAATCATCACACTATCCACTTTCCACTATCAACTGACTCAACTATGCTGCAATAAAATGATAGCAAAGTTGTTAAACATAAACGACCATTTGCAAAATCATGTTGTGAATCATTTATTAATTTATGTTTTTCAAGATGTAGACGAATAGTATTTGTATTTCTCGATTCAAGTAACTTTCCCACAATAGACGTTAGGCTAATTGGCCGATAGTTTGACGCAAGTGATCTTCTCCTTTCTTAAAAATTGGTACCACATTTGCATTCTTCCACGACTCTGGCACTCTGCCTGACTTAATGATTTATTAAATATGGTAGACTGGCTCGCAAAGCTCCTCTTCGCATTTTTAAACACCCTGGCAAACACTTCGTCCGGACCTGGGGATTTGTTTGCTTTAGTTTCACTATTTGTTTAATAACATCATATCTGACAACTGTTAGTTACCAGGATTTTACATAAAATTAGTTAGGAGCAAGCCATAGAATTAGTTAGGAGTAAGGGAGGAATCCCGATCATATGTGTATCTTCAAGAAAGGGAGTTGGAAATGCATGATTGTCGAGGGCACTTGGTGTCAATTGCAAGTTGGAAAAAATATTGCAAGTAAATGAAATATCTTTCATAGATAACTGGGGAACACTTCTATGGAAAAAATGTCTGTATGCTCGGGATGGGGTGCATCTATCAGGGCTGGGTTGGTGCTGTTGCGAACTCGTTGCAACCAGTGGTTGGAGGCGTTTGTTTGGGTTGGGTTTAAACTCTTAGTAGACAGTGGTATGGGAATTGATATGAAGAAAGGAGGTAATAAAAGTATATGTTTGTGGGGGGAACAAATTGGCGAAATGATCAGGCCTCAAACTCACCTCAGGACCTCAAGGCCTCAAATTAACAATACATTTAGGGTATATTAAACTAAGTAGAAGTCTAAGAAAGAAAATAAACGATTTAAATGCTCTTGTCTATACAGAAAAAAACACAGATATTATTGCACTTACCGAAACGTGGATGAATGAATAAAAGAGAGAATTATTAGCTGAATATCAAGTAAGTGGATTTAAACTATTTCACACAGATAGATATATTAGACAAGGAGGGGGAGTAGCCATATATGTTGACCAGACCACACACTAGGAGGTGAAGAGACGACGACGTTTCGGTCCGTCCTGGACCATTCTCAAGTCGATTGATGAAATTGGTGTACATTTTCATTAGCCATATATATGTTGGGAAAATTGAAATGTAGTCTCAAAGAGGGAATCAAAACTGAGCCACATGTAACAAACTAGGTTTGTTGTAAGAATTATCCAGAATGTTTTATCTACGTATGGGAGAATGGGAAGCTGGACCCACGTGGTGACCCGGGACCTGACCCCAGGGAATTGGCGCTGAAAATAACTGGCGCCTTTGTTCACAAGTCTCGAATAATGAATCATTCTATAGTATTCAGTAATTTAGATAAATCAGTCTTCGTTTAAATTGTATAATATTCATGGTTATAGTATCAAGAGTACCCTGATTGCTGGAAGAATGAGTTTAAGTCACCAGCAGTGACGTCACTAGCCATAACTAGACCTCGGCGCAGAAGAATTTGAGTGACCTCAGCGGTCACAGGTCACCAGAGGTTCCATGTCCACTATTTCTCAAAGGTCAAATAGCCATTTTGTAATCGGGAATAGCTCTTCCTCAAGATGCTTGTGTTAAAATACTTCAGTTAAAATATATCAACCAATCTGGATCATTCAGTGCAACAGAGGTTAGTTGTTAAACTTAAGCTTTGCTAGTACTTAGAAACAAGGCGTAAGAATACTCTGCTCTGGGCTCCTGGGTAGAGGAGTAGCAGAGAGAGGTCCGTGTGGGATCAGGATCGACTGGGGGAGGTACCCATCTCCACCTCTCCCCCAAGACCAGCACTCCACCCAAGCTGGTCAGGATAGAAGGTATAGTTGCTATGAGTATTGTTATAGGGAATAGGTCAACTCAATGCCGTCAAATGTATAAGTCAGGGAGTGTTAATTGACAGGGAGTGCCGTTTATTTAGATTTTGTTTAGTTTTGAATAAATTAATTAGTTAGTAATGTACATTTTCATTATTTCCATTTTTGTGTATTTGCTTGATTTGTCCGGGACCACGTGGGCAGTGTGGCCTAGTCTGAGTTGGGCAGATTCTAACACCGAGTCAGAATTCATTTATTTCCCTTTGATTTAATATTTCCACACTTAAGACAACCCTCCCATACAATACTAGTGGGGATCAAGCCCCAAGGTTGATTGATTAGCATGGTCGATCCAGACCTCGATCATTGCTCAGTGTTACTGGTCTGGTGGTGGCAGCGAAGGCGATTCTAGAGCTTTGCTAGAAGTCTATTTCACATCATACGGGTTGTAGAATTTTAAGTCGGTCAATCGTCTTAAGACCACGTGGCGTGGGGTCGGCTCAAGTGAAAGTTTTGGGGTCCCTTGGTAGAGAGAACAAAGTTAGAATACGGGTGCAGAGAGGAAGGGGGAGAGAGAATAGAACCCCCCCCCCCCCATGATACACACACACATGTTGTTGTTATAGATTCAGCTACTCGGAACAGGTTCCAAGTAGCACGGCTATGGTGAGCCCGTAGTGGACTTACCTGGCACAGGAGCGGTGCTGTGTGTGTGTGCCACACACACAGAAACTATTTGAATATAATTAAACGAAAAGCAAATAATCCTATAATAGGAGTTATCTACAGGCAACCAAACTTAAACAGGATGGAAGCAAAGCATCTATGGGATGAAATATCTAGCTCATCTAGGTCTAACAGTATGTGTGTCATGGGTGACTTTAATTTTAGTAGAATAAATTGGTTTAGCAGAACAGGGAATAATGAAGCAAAAGATTTTCTAGAATTAATTGACGATTGCTTTCTTACGCAACACATTAAGGAACCAACACGGGAAAATAATTTTTAAATTAATGACATCGAAATAGGGAGTGAGTTAGTGAACAGTGATCACAAAGAAATCAGATTTAGTATAGAATGAAATAAATCTGTACGAGAAAATTCTGTTAATGTGCCAGATTTTCGAAAGGTAATGTTAATAGCCTAAGAAGTTTTCTGGGTCAAATTGATTGGAAAGTCTTGGGCATGGGGGGGGGGGCCGGTCATGGAGTGAGACGTGAATCCAGCGATAGGTGATGTAAAAAGGGATTTCAACGTGGAATCAAAATATAACGTATTTAAAGATTATTCAAGGCAAAGCACAGGAATGTAGTATACCACACAAATTGAATAGATCAAATACTAATGACACAAAATGGATAACAAAGGATCTGAAAAAACCTTATAGTAAGAAAGAGAGCTTGGTATAAAAGGATTTAGAATGGGCAAGTAAGTTTAAAATAGGAATTTGTACAACTGGTTAGGAATGTTAAGAGATAAGGAAAGCAAAAAGTAACTATGAAGTTCGCATAGCATGCCAACCAAAGACAAATCATGAAGGGTTTTTCAGTTATATCGAACAAAGATTAGGGAAAGGATAGGTCCATTAAAACTGAGACAGGTCAGATAACGGATAATGACGAAAAATTGAGTAGTATTTGTAATAAATATTTTATCTCTTTATTTACTAAAGAGGAACTTAACATTATGCCTTCAACCGAACAAGTCTATGTGGGTGGGGACGAGGACAGGTTGACTAGTTTAGCAGTTACCAGGGAGGATGTTTTTAAATAAATAGTAAAACTAAAACCAAACAAATTCCCAGGGCCGGATGAAGTGTTTGCCAGAGTGCTTAAAGAATGCAAAGAGGAGCTTTGCGAGCCACTGTCTACCGTATTTAATAAATCAATAGAATCAGGCAGAGTGCCAGAGTCATGGAAGGTTGCTAAAGTGATACCAATTTTTAAGAAAGGAGATAGATCACTTGCGTCAAATTATCATCCAATTAGCCTAACGTCTATTGTGGGAAAGTTACTTGAATAGATAATTGCATATACAATTCGTCTTCATCTTGAAAAACATAAATTAATAAATGATTCGCAACATGGTATACAAATGGCCGTTCATGTTTAACAAATTTGCTATAATTTTATTCTAGCATAGTTGAGGCAGTTAATGGTGGTAAGGATTGTGATGTTGTGAAACTTGACTTTAGCAAAGCTTTTGATACAGTGCCACATGAAAGACTGATTAAAAAGATAGAGGCTGAGACGATCATCTCCTGACAGTTCTATGGAAGGAATGGATTACTGAGATAATGAGGATATGACTGATAACTTAACTTAATATGATAACTGTTCATGTGATACGATAACTTAAAGTGTGGTGGGGATAGAATTTCAGAGATGAATGAAGCTTCGGCGATTAGATTAATGAGAGGCGAGGGAGTTAATGAATCCCTTCACTTCAAAAGGTGGGAAGAAATGAATAATGCATGTGCACACATTGTTGGTGTTATAGATTCAGCTACTCGGAACAAGTTCCAAGTAGCACGGGCTATGGTGAGCCCGTAACTTACCTGGCACAGGAGCGGGGCAAGTAGCACCGGCTATGGTGAGCCGTAATGGACTTACCTGGCACAGGAGCGGTGCTGTGTGTGCATGTGCACACATAATAGGATCCTTATGTTCTGTTACAAAACATGATGTCCTTCATGAATGCATTTCATTTCTAAAGAAAATATTTACACCAACATGGGAGGAATACATCGTAGATGCAATAGTTGTTTTAGTAGCACGGGCTATGATGAGCCCATAAGTGGAGGCTCTTTGGAGCCATTATCTGTATCAGTGGCTGATACTAGAGATCTGGCGATGGATGGGGGTTTTCATGATGGTTTTCAGCCTGGAGGGCTGGCTATACCAGTTATGGAGCTGGTGGGATTAGTGTAGACCTCTAGGTTTTCCGTTTTTTCTTTGCCTGCGACTTTGGCTGAGCAATGCTGTCCTTGGAGTTTGGTGACGTGGCCTCCATGAGGAAGTCTTGAACCGTGTAGGTGTCATATTTGTGATACGGCGCTGGAGCTCCTACTATGATTTCCTCGTCTGAGGAGTCCGTAACCTTCGTTGTGGGCGTTTTTATCTTTCGCCTCGCAGCCTTAGGTAGGCTTAGGTGTCGTTGATTGGTGGTTGTAGCTATTTCAGAAGCGTTGGTGGTGCTGTTATCGTTTGTAGACAGCACGTCTGCTAGCGAGGCTGCTGAGACTGTGATGGTAGGAGTGTTGGGAGCTGGAGAAGGAATTACCTCTGTTTGTGTCGCCCGGGTCATGGGCGGTTCTGGAGTCGGTGTTGAAGTTGACCGCACGGTCGTCCTGGTGGTAGTCTCCGGAGTGGTAGAGGAGGCAGTGAGATTTACGCTAGTGGCTATGATGGGGGCCAGGCCATTGTCTATGTATAATGCGTTCAGTTCACTAACAAAGCGCTGGTTGTCAGGTCCTGCAAGCCTTTCCGCTAGTTTAAGAAAACCAGGGATAATGCCTGCACGTGATGCAGGGGGCTGTGAAGGAGCCTGTGGGACCTTGGGTCCCCAATGAGAAGGTTGTGTCGCCTGCTGGGAGGAGCCACATGTTGGTAAGACCGGAAAGTCTTCTGGTCGATTAGTGAGAGCTAAGGTGGTGGGTTGAACGCTTGGGGCTCTGGTCGAGGAGGTAGAAGGGTTGTTTCTTTGGCTTCAACCTGGGCCTTGATGCTTTCCTGTCTGCGGGGGCAGCGGTAGGAAATTGCGGGGTGATTGCCATCACAGAGCAAGCAGCGATGGACTGTTGCCTTGCATATGGAGTAGTGATGGTCCAGTGCGCACAGGCTGCACCTCTGGACAGGGTGCTGACACTTGTTGGTCGGGTGGGAGAGCTCGTAGCACTTAAAGCACTGCTGGATCTCATGGTATCGTTCCTTTTTTATTTGGTGGGTGGTATTTTTAGGCCGAAGCAGTAGAATCCTTGTGTGGCAGCCTGGGTGCCGCAGCTATGGTGGTGAACGTAATCTTCATTGATGTTTTGTCGGGTTGCAGAACTCCAGGTTGAATACCGACAGGTTTGGATTTTCGTCCTCGATATTGTCCATGATATGATGTTGAGGTCGCTCAGCGATCCACTGGCTGGTCCTGCTGGTAAAAAACAGTTCTTCCGGCCAGGACTGACGTGGGAAGTGAGGATGTAGGTGGTGCTCTTTGCGAAGAATGGCATCGTTAGTGAGGAGTTTTTCTAGCTCCTCTTCACATGAAAAGAAGAGCACGATATCTTCACCTTTTGACTAATGTCAGCGGGTTCGAGGCCAGTAACATCCTTCAGGACCTTTAAAGTATTGCTTCTCCCAATAGCAGACCGTCAAGTGGAGTCGCTCTGACTTTAAGACGTGGGTCGCATTGTGACCA
This sequence comes from Procambarus virginalis, assembly GCA_020271785.1. Taxonomy (NCBI): domain Eukaryota; kingdom Metazoa; phylum Arthropoda; class Malacostraca; order Decapoda; family Cambaridae; genus Procambarus; species Procambarus virginalis. The sequence goes on from WNGS01004946.1 coordinate 39,899,123, forward strand.
CACTGACCTTGTGATGTGTTGGGGAGATGTCTCCCGTCGAGTGTGAGATCTGATGCCGTATGTGTGATGAGGAAGTAGAGACAGGCAATAAATAGGCAAGAGAGAGCTGAGGAGCAAAGTAAAGTGTGGGGATAGTAGTAATAATAAGAGCTGCAGGGGCTATTGGCCATACGAGGCAGCTCATATAAAAACCGAATGAGAGGAGATAGATAGGAATAAGAAGAGGATAGCAAGGGAGCGTAGGAGAGAATGGACAGAAAAAGGAAAGAGAGAGAGAAAGAAAGAGAAAGAAGATAAAGGGAGGGGTAAGCTTATGTTAGGTCACGTTGTTAGAAAGATTAGAGCATTTGAGTATATACTGTGAAAGGGAAGAGTCCACAGCAACAAAGCCAGGACTCAAGTTCATGTGGGTACATTGTGTATTAGAGCCGATTCAACAAGACGGCGTGTGTAGAGTAGAGGCAGGAAAGATTATTTGGAGGAAGACCAATCAATGGGATGATTAGAATCCCTCACATGGCAGAAGAGAGCATTGTTAGTGTCTGCAGACTTAACACTTCTCTTGTGTTCTTAAGTCTGTCATTCAGTGTACGGCCAGTTTCGCCAAAGTATTGGAGAGGACAAGACGAACAGGAAATAGAGTAGACACCAGCAGCATTAGAAGCAGGAGGAGCAGTGTGAACTAGATTGCTACGAAGTGTGTTAGTTTGTCGAAAGGCGAGTTTAATGTCAAGAGGACGAAAGGTATTGGTAAAAGTTTTGAGTTCAGATATGAAGGGAAGGCATAGTACAGTGCTACTAGTGTTGGAAGCAGGTTTAGGATGAAAGAAATTTCGTTTAGCTTGAGAGTAGGCACAGTTGATGAAATGCAAAGGGTAACCAAGGCGAGAGAATGATTTGTAGATAAAGGCAATTTCAGAATCAAGAAACTGAGGGTCGCTGATGCGTAGAGCGCGGAGGAAGAGAGAGACGAGGACACTTTTCTTAACAGAAGGAGGATGGTAGGAAAAGAAGTGAATGTACATGCCACTATGCATGGGTTTACGGTAGACAGAGAAGAGAACCCAGACACAGAGCTGTGAACATGAACGTCAAGAAAAGGAAGGAGGGAATTAGATTCCCACTCAACTTTGAAATGGATAGAAGGAGCCAGATTGTTAAGAGAGGCGAGGAAAGGCTGGAAAAGATTAAGGTCATGAGGCCATAAAGCAAAAATGTCATCAACATAGCGAAGCCAAAGAGAGGGACGAGTATCAATAGAAGGAAGAAGAACAGTTTCGAAGTATTCCATGTAGAAATTAGCAAGAACAGGGGAGAGAGGGGAACCATAGCAACACCGAAAGTTTGAGTGTAATATTTACCGTTGAAAGAGAAAGAGTTAGAGTCAACACAGAGTCTAATGAGATCGAGGAAAACGTCAGTGGGAAGAGGGAGAGGAAGAAGGCCCTCTGACGCCTTCTGTCTAAGGAAAGAGAGAACGTCATCGAGCGGAACATTAGTAAACAGAGAGTCGACATCAAGACTAAGCATCTTACAAGAGGGTTGCAGGCGCAGTCTTTCTATGAAGTCCTGAGAGTGACGAAGGTGGGCAGGGGAAAAAGTGCCAAGGTAAGGCGTCAGGGTTTTAGCGAGCCAGGAGGCAAGAGGATAGCTGACAGAGCCCGTGAAGAAATGATAGGACGAAGAGGAACACCAGGTTTATGAGTCTTAGGAAGACCATAGAAATAAGGAAGAGAAGGGCAGATGACACGGAAACGTTTAATGAGATCAAAGTCAGGAGGACAAAGACTAGAGAGCTGTCTTAGTTTGCGGTTAAAGGAAGTTTTGAGGCGATCCAAAGGGTTAGAAGTCAGAGGAGCATAAGTGCGAGAGTCAGAGAGCAAGACATCTGCTTTTCGGAGGTAGTCCTCACGGTCAAGGACAACCACCGAATTGCCTTTGTCGGAAGGAAGGATAAGAATAGAGTTGTTAGATTTCAGGGAGGCAAGGGCAAGCTGGAAGCGACGAGGAAGGTGGTGATTTTTAGAAAACAAGCTGTCAAGAACGGGGATAAGGGCCCCTCTAAAGGCAGACAGGTCCGAAAGAGTACTAGAGTTAGAATGTAAAACTGTCAAAGGAACTAATGAGATCAATGCCACAGCGGGGCCAGGGGAAGTAGCAAAAGACAGACCAAGGCCAAGAAGTCTTGTGGTTTTTAGAAAGAGAGTAGGATGAAAGGTTGACACAGTCAGAGA
>WNGS01004946.1:39902356-39915501 GCA_020271785.1 Procambarus virginalis
TGATGGCAGCTGCTTCCTGTTTGTTGCTGTTGGCTGCTTGCTGTTGCTCTTTTCGAGCTTCGCGACTCGTCTTGAGTTTTATTGCCTTCAAGTCATCCTTATTGAATAGTGTATTGTTCGTAAGTATCAGAATCTATAATACCTTCACCCGCAAGTGATCCAGTATCATATTATGTATGGCATATTTGTTGGCTCCATCGGGAACTTCCAAGTGATACTCATGTGCAAGAGTTAACAAATCGACCCTCTTAGCATGACGTAAGTTCCCATTTCACCTTCTGGATCTGTTTGAAAGCTTGTAGGCGAAACATTGTGAAAATATAGCAAAATAAAGGAGACACGAATATATAGTGAGAATATGGTGAATGTCAGAAACAGGAAACGTAGCAACTGATACCTATCCTGTGGAATTGTTAATAATTTAGAGTTAAATTCAAGATGGTAACTGGTTAAAGTCGCAGGAAATCTTGTACCCGGTACTCACCGTGGGGGATAAGGGCAAGAAAAATCCTACTAATTAATTGAAACAGAGTTTCGAAAAACAAGTAAAACACTAAATGGTTTCAAAGTAATTAGGTAGTACAAAAATGTAGTCATACCTTGCCGAGTCACTATAGAACATAAGCAAGGTACCCACTGAAATTGAATATGGTACTTACAGAATTAGCGAACTTTGTGCTCAAAAGAAAGAACGCTAATTCCCTACCTTGGTAAGTACCATCAGATCTGACCAACGAGTAGGAGTGCGAGTGTCAACTGGTGACGAGAACTATTGGCGAGGTCACGGGAGACATCTCCTGTCCACGAGGCTAACCATAGCCCGTGCTTCTTGCCCAGCTCCTGTGCCAGGTAAGTTACGGGCTCACCATAGCCCGTGCTACTTGGAACTTGTTCCGAGTAGCTGAATCTATAACAACATTGCGAGGTCCCAACTCGTCAATAAGTCCGGGCGAGAGGAACTTTGGCCCTCTTTATCCTCCTAGAGTCGGATTGCAGAACTTGGGTGCTATTGACCCGGAGACAGACCACAGTACCAGGGTACCTATGTGATAATCTGTCAAAAATGTGAGAAATATCTAAGGGACAAAAGATGTTAAACACGGGTAATAACACGGAAGGGGGAGACGGCCAATTAAGAGTATGACTGCAGCCTACAGTCACCACGTAATCCAAAGTTGTCTCACACTCACCATATGCTACTCCCGTAATGCACAATAGACACAACACCATATGAAATAAAAAATGATTAGTGTAAATATTGAAAGCAAGGGAATAAAGCCAAGTACGCTTACCACAAATTACCAATACCTGAGTGAAGCTCCGTGGACAGGCCCCCAAATATATGTGACGGTAACGTGTTGGAAATGGTGGTCGGCAGTCTTCCCAAATAGCAGATGTCAAGGCTGGGCCACATACATGTAAGTTATAAAAAAAAGGAAAAAAAAGAGTGACTGCTTGTCTGATAATCTGTGGTAACGTAAGGTAAGACACGAAAATAAAATATAAATAAGGCACTTTAATTGATCTAGAAAACAAAGTAAAAATAAAGACAATTTCTTGGCATTTATAATAATGTAAAAATAAAACACGTAAAAATATATATAACAAATTGAAAAGGGGGGAACTGGTTACGTTAACAAAGATAAATGGTGTTGGGAATATATGCGCAAGCTATCAACCTCTAATTGGTCACACAAGGTGAGTCAAGTAGGTGTTCACAGCTAGAGCACTGGATATATTCTGAGGATGGAGCAGCTTGCTGGCGTCGTCGTTGCTTCAGCGAAGAACTTGGTTGGAGAAGGGCTGTAGTGGAGTGTTTCTGCACGGCCAATGAGAATGCAGGACGGCTGCAAGTCGGTAGTTAGGCAGTTGAAGAGTTCGGCGCGTCGACCAGGTGTGCAGCAGGTCCTGGAGTGGGGGGGAGGAGGGAGTTGTAGGTGCGTGTGGCTGTCTTGATATATACGTTTAAGCCACTATAAAATGTATCTTGAATCTTGTAGAGAACGGGATGAAGGAAGGAAATAGCAGGCTAAATCTCTGGGAAGGGATTATCGTCACACAGGTAATACTCTTCTCATCTTGTTGGAAGGAGCTGAGGTGTAATCACCATATAAGCAAGCAATTTCATGAATAGCGGATTCACAGACGGATCGGTTGACACAGAATATGAGAGTGCTGGCGCTGCTCTTTGCACGGCCAGCATACAGGCATATTGGAGACTGGGAGGACTAGTATCATCAACCCAAACTGAGCTGTTTACCATACAACAGGCATTCGCATATGTGATTGCACAAAACACTCAAAATGCAATCATACACACAGACTCAAAAGCTGCACTTCAAATACTAGGACAAAAACAGTGGAAAGATAACGTGGAAATAATTACCACCATTTTGTATCTTGGAGCAGTCGCTAAAGGCAAAGGACTCAACATAACCTTGAACTGGATCCCATCCCATATTGGAATCCCATTAAATGAGAAAGCTGATGAAATTGCTAAACTGGCAACTCGTCATCCAGTGATAGATAAAACAATTCAACCCAGCCTAGAGAACATTAAAAACATCATCACCAAAAAGCTCTCACACCTCAACAAAGCCTACCTACACCAGAGAATAGCTGAAGGTTCGCCCTCTGCAACATGGTATCTTCAGGCAACCAAATTAGAAAGGTTAAATATCCCAAAAGGAATCCACAGGGAAATAGCAGTTAGGTTATATAGACTACGTCTAGGTTACAGATGCAACTGGGAGATTGGTGAACCCCGACAGAGAGAGTGCATCTTCTGCCAAACTGTCACAGAAAAGCCATTACTTCACTATCTTCTGGAATGTGAAGCAACCAACGACCTTAGAAGAGCTTTAAGAGTTCCTGAATCTTGCAGTGGCCACCCTGAAGCCATCAACAGAGCCACTCATCTGGTCAACAAAGGTGTCCAGCAGCTGGACACCCTCATAAAGACTGTGAAGCAGTATCCTCCCCCGCGATAACAGCTTAATGATTAAATGCAACCTCAGAATAATGAAAAGAATTACGGAAAAAAAATGTACCACTTACGGGCTATTCATGCCCGTGCCACCTCTTGGGTGGCTTAATCTTTATCAATCATCATCGAATAGAAGACACCATATGGTCACCATTTGGTCCGGGAGACATCTCCCGTCACGCAAGGTGCAGTTGCGCCTCCACAGATCTCCAGTATCATCTTTTGATACTGGCAATGGCTCAAAAGAGCCACTTACGGGCTATTCATGCCCGTGCCACCTCTTGGGTGGCTTAATCTTTATCAATCAATCAATCGAATAGCGGACAATACAATTTCCACAGTCAACAATGTAGCACTCGGTGTGTACAGTTCTAATCGAACCAAGACGCTATAGCTTCGACACAGAGCAGACAGCAGACTACGACCGCATCGAGCCGCCATGCTCTCGCCCCCGAGTTCAGACACTCACAATTCCCAATCGAGCCGCTACGCTCTCCCACATAGAGCTCCACGACTCCGGCCTCACTCAGCTCTCTGCTCCGCTCCAGGCTTCGTCTCAACGTCTACGTTACTGCTGTATCCAGGACTACTAAAAAAATATGAAACTCACTAAACAATGTGTATCTAATATACCCAACAACGTAACATAATTGTACGTTATAATGCGTTTAGTTCACTGACAAAGCGCTGGTTGCCTGGTCCTGCAAGCCTTTCCACTAGTCTAATAAGACCAGGGATAATGCCTGCACGTGATGTAGGGGACTGTGAAGGAGTCTGTGGGACCTTGGATCCCCAATGAGAAGGCTGTGTCGCCTGCTGGGAGGAGCCACATGTTGGTAAGACCGGAAAGTCTTCTGGTCGATTAGTGAGAGCTAAGGTGGTGGGTTGAACGCTTGGGGCTCTGGTCGAGGAGGTAGAAGGGTTGTTTCTCTTGGCTTCAACCTGGGCCTTGATGATTTCCTGTCTGCGGGGGCAGCGGTAGGGAATTGCAGGGTGATTGCCATCACAGAGCAAGCAGCGATGGACTGTTGCCTTGCATATGGAGAAGTGGTGGTTCAGTGCGCACTGGCTGCACTTCTGGACAGGGTACTGACACTTGTTGGTCGGATGGGAGAGCTCGTAGCACTTAAAGCACTGCTGGATCTCATGGTATCGTTGCTTTTTTATTTGGTGGGGTGGTATTTTTAGGCCAAAGCAGTAGAATCCTTGTGTTGCAGCCTGGGTGGCCGCCGCTATGGTGGTGAACGTAATCTTCATTGATGTTTTGTCGGTGTTGCAGAACTCTAGGTTGAATACAACCAGGTTTGGATTTTCGTCCTCGATATTGACCATGATATGATGTTGAGGTCGCTCAGCGATCCACTGGCTGGTCCTGCTGGTAAAAACAGTTCTTCCGGCCAGGAACTGAGGTGGGAAATGAGGATGTAGGTGGTGCTCTTTGCGAAGAATGGCATCGTTAGTGAGGAGTTTTTCTAGCTCCTCTTCACATGAAAAGAAGAGCATGATATCTTCATCTTCCTGACTAATGGACTAATGTCAGCGGGTTCGAGGCCAGTAACGTCCTTCAGGACCTTTAAAATATTGCTTCTCCCGATAGTATGACCGTCAAGTGGAGTAGCTCTGACCTTAAGACGTTTGGGTCGCATTGTGACCCCACTGCTCCTTATGATGTGTTGGCGGGAGATGTCTCCCCCGTCTGTGTGTCTGCAATGGCCCGCACACTGAAGTTTCACCTGACTTTCTCCACCGGCAGGAATGATTGAGTTGATTGATTGATAAAGATTAAGCCACCCAAGAGGTGGCACGGGCATGAATATCCCGTAAGTGGTACTATTTTTTGTTCAGTAATTCTTTCAATATTCTGAGGTTGCTTTTAATCATCAAGCTGTTACCGCGGGGGAGGATACTGCTTGACAGTCTTTATGAGGGTGTCCAGCTGCTGGACACCTTTGTTGATCAGGAGAGTGGCTCTGTTGATGGCTTCAGGGTGGCCACAGCAAGATTCAGGGACTCTTAAAACTCTTTTAATGTCATTGGTTGCTTCACATTCCAGAAGATAGTGAAGTAATGGCTTTTCTGTGACAGTTTGGCAGAAGATGCACTCTCTCTATCGGGGTCACCAATCTCCCAGTTGCATCTGTAACCTAGACGTAGTCTATATAACCTAACTGCTATTTCNATATTTCCACACTTAAGACAACCCTCCCATACAATACTAGTGGGGATCAAGCCCCAAGGTTGATTGATTAGCACGGTCGATCCAGACCTCGATCATTGCTCAATGATACTGGTCTGGTGGTGGCAGCGAAGGCGATTCTAGAGCTTTGCTAGAAGTCTATTTCACATCATACGGGTTGTAGAATTTTAAGTCGGTCAATCGTCCTAAGACCACGTGGCGTGGGGTCGGCTCAAGTGAAAGTTTTGGGGTCCCTTGGTAGAGAGAACAAAGTTAGAATACAGGTACAGAGAGGAATGGGGAGAGAGAATAGAACCTCCCCCCCCCCCGTGTTACACACACACACACAGAAACTATTTGGATAGAATTAAATGAAAAGCAAATAATCCTATAATAGGAGTTATCTACAGGCCACCAAACTTAAACAGGATGGAAGCAAAGCATCTATTTGATGAAATATCTAGCTCATCTAGGTCTAACAGTATGTGTGTCATGGGTGACTTTAATTTTAGTAGAATAAATTGGTTTAGCAGAACAGGGAGGTCACAAAATGAGGTCAATGGAATAACTGGAAAAGTAGGACGCTGGATACTCAATTTCCTGTCGAACAGAACACAAAGAGTAACAGTCAATCAGATAAAATCGAGTCCAAGCGATGTTAAAAGCTCTGTACCTCAAGGTACAGTCCTTGCACCGCTACTGTTCCTTATTCTCATATCTGATATAGACAAAAATACACGCCACAGCTTCGTGTCATCCTTCGCAGATGACACAAAAATCAGCATGAAAATTACCTCTGCTGAAGACATTGAAAAACTACAAACAGATGTCAACAAAGTTTTCGATTGGGCAGCAGAAAATAATATGATGTTTAACAGTGATAAATTTCAGGTACTCAGGTACGGCAAAAATGAGGATCTGAAACATAATACAGGGTACAAAACACAATCAAATCTTCCCATAGTAGAAAAACAGCATGTCAAGGATTTGGGAATAATGATGTCCGACGATCTAACGTTTAGGGAGCATAACCAAGCAAATATCGCATCAGCCAGAAAAATGATCGGATGGATTACGAGAACTTTCAAATCCAGGGATCCCATCACAATGGTTGTACTCTTCAAGTCACTTGTGTTGTCCCGTCTCGAATACTGCTCAGTACTCACTTCCCCCTTCAGAGCAGGAGAGATTGCTGAAATAGAGGGAATACAGAGAACATATACGGCACGCATAGACGAGATAAAACACCTAAATTATTGGGATCGTCTCAAAGCTCTCCAAATGTACTCTCTAGAAAGGAGACGAGAGAGATACCAAATAATATACACGTGGAAAATACTGGAGGGCCAGGTCCCAAATCTACACAGTAAAATAACAACGTACTGGAGTGAACGATATGGAAGAAAATGCAAGATTGAACCAGTGAAGAGCAGAGGTGCCATAGGCACAATCAGAGAACACTGTATAAACATCAGAGGTCCGCGGTTGTTCAACGTCCTCCCAGCGACTATAAGAAATATTGCCGGAACAACCGTGGACATCTTCAAGAGAAAACTGGACTGTTTCCTAAGAGAAGTCCCGGATCAGCCGGGCTGTGGTGGGTATGTGGCTCTGCGGGCCGCTCCAAGCAACAGCCTGGTGGATCAAACTCTCACAAGTCGAGCCTGGCCTCGGGCCGGGCTTGGGGAGTAGAAGAACTCCCAGAACCCCATCAACCAGATATGGCTCAACCAGGGAATAATGAAGCAAAAGATTTTCTAGAATTAATTGACGATTGCTTTCTTACGCAGCACATTAAGGAACCAACGCGGGAAAATAATTGTTAAATTTAGTGTTAACTAACATGGAAACTCAAATTAATGACATCGAAATAGGGAGTGAGCTAGTAAACAGTGATCACAAAGAAGTCAGATTTAGCATAGAATGAATAGATCTGTACGAGAAAATTCTGTTAATGTGCCAGATTTTCGAAAGGTAATGTTAATAGCCTAAGAAGTTTTCTGGGTCAAATTGATTGGAAAGTCTTGGGCATGGGGGGGGGGGGGCCGGTCATGGAGTGAGACGTGAATCCAGCGATAGGTGATGTAAAAAAGGGATTTCGACGTGGAATCAAAATATAACGTATTTAAAAATTATTCAAGGCAAAGCACAGGAACGTAGTATACCACACAAATTGAATAGATCAAATACTAATGACACAAAATGGATAACAAAGGATCTGAAGAACCTTATAGTAAGAAAGAGAGCTTGGTATAAAAGGATTTAGAATGGGCAAGTAAGTTTAAAATAGGAATTTTTACAACTGGTTAGAAATGTTAAGAAAGAGATAAGGAAAGCAAAAAGAAACTATGAAGTTCGCATAGCATGCCAACCAAAGACAAATCATGAAAGGTTTTTCAGTTATATCGAACAAAGATTAGGGAAAGGATAGGTCCATTAAAACTGAGACAGGTCAGATAACGGATAATGACGAAGAATTGAGTAGTATTTGTAATAAATATTTTATCTCTTTATTTACTAAAGAGGAACTTTACATTATGCCTTCAACCAAACAAGTCTATGTGGGTGGGGTCGAAGACAGGTTGACTAGTTTAGCAGTTACCAGGGAGGATGTTTTTAAATAAATAGTAAAACTCAAACCAAACAAATCCCCAGGGCCGGATGAAGTGTTTGCCAGGGTGCTTAAAGAATGCAAAGAGGAGCTTTGCGAGCCACTGTCTACCACATTTAATAAATCAATGGAATCAGGCAGAGTGTCAGTCATGGAAGGTTGCTAAAGTGATACCAATTTTTAAGAAAGGAGAGAGATCATTGCGTCAAATTATCGGCCAATTAGCCTAACGTCTATTGTGGGAAAATTACTTGAATAGATAACTGCATATACAATTCGTCTTCATATTGAAAAACACAAATTAATAAATGATTCGCAACATGGTATACATATGGCCGTTCATGTTTAACAAATTTGCTATAATTTTATTCCAGCATAGTTGAGGCAGTTGATAGTGGTAAAGATTGTGATGTTGTGAAACTTGACTTTAGCAAAGCTTTTGATACAGTGCCACATGAAAGACTGAATAAAAAGATAGAGGCTGAGACGATCATCTCCTGACAGTTCTATGGAAGGAATGGATTACTGAGATAGTGAAGATATGACTGATAACTTAACTTAATATGATAACTGTTCATATGATACGATAACTTAAAGTGTGGTGGGGATAGATTTTCAGAGATGAATGAAGCTTCGGCGATTAGATTAATGAGAGGCGAGGGAGTTAATGAATTAATCCCTTCACTTCAAAAGGTGGGAAGAAATGAATAATGCATGTGCACACATTGTTGGTGTTATAGATTCAGCTACTCGGAACAAGTTCCAAGTAGCACGGGCTATGGTGAGCCCGTAAATTACCTGGCACAGGAGCGGGGCAAGTAGCACGGGCTATGGTGAGCCGTAATGGACTTACCTGGCACAGGAGCGGTGCTGTGTGTGCATGTGCACACATAATAGGATCCTTATGTTCTGTTACAAAACATGTCCTTCATGAATGCATTTCATTTCTAAAGAAAATATTTACACCAACATGGGAGGAATACATCGTAGATGCAGTAGTTGTTTTCTTCTTGCTCAACACTTGTACCCCCACGACAATCAAAGTTAACTATTCTTAACTATGTCTTCAAATTCTAATTTGTAAATCATTTTCCTGAGCTTCTCCATCTACAATTTCCACTACAATGGGTTGAACACTACCAGCATTAGTGGATAGTTCATTTTCCTGAGACTCTTCCATCCGTGATACTCTATCCTCTTCCTTACCTTCTTCACCCTTCCTTTCATTCCCCACTTCACTTCCCACTGCACTCCCTACTCCACTTCTCACTACACTCTCCAATTCTCTTCCCCACTACAGCCCATCTATTTGCCATAGCTAATTTTTCTAGAGCTTCTCCAACTTTTTGAGGTATTCTAAGATCTGTGTACATGGTCGGATGTAATTCAATCATGGGCAGCTGGGGCACCGATTCCTTCCCCTACGCGTGATCCAAACCAATTACCAAGTGTGAGTAGATAGTCTTACCAATAGAATTTAAGGTAATTGTCTGGTTAGAAAATTAATTTACTGACAATAAACTGTAAATAATTACTTTATCAAAAGTTGTGACACGTAAATAATGTCACTAATGATATCAACTCACATATTTTGGGGTAAAGACCACACAGTTTAACCGGAACTCTTGAGTAAATAGTGACATGTAAGATCATTAAATGACATCATTTTAAAAATACAAACCCTGCACAATCATTTAACAATATCAAATCTGACACGACCTATTTAAAAATATAAAAACCAACTGAATAATATATAAGCCGTCATAACTAAGTTAACAAATATAAAAGTCGTCACGGTCAATTTAACAATATAAAAGCCGTTACAACTTTTTACGGGCTATTCATGCCCGTGCCACCGCTTGTGTGGGTTAATCTTTATCATCAATCATCAATCCTCGCCAGACCACTTACCACACACCACAAAGCAGTGTGGTCACAATGCGACCCAAACGTCTTAAGGTCAGAGCGACTCCACTTGACGGTCATGCTATCGGGAGAGTAATACTTTAAAGGTCCTGAAGGACGTTACTGGCCTCGAACCCGCTGACATTAGTCAAGAAGGTGAAGATATTGTGTTCTTTTCATGTGAAGAGGAGCTAGAAAACTCCTGACTAGCGATGCCATTCTTCATAAAGAGCACCACCTACATCCTCACTTCCCACGTCAGTTCCTGGCCGGAAGAACTGATTTTATCAACAGAACCAGCCATTGGATCGCTGACCGACCTCAACATCATATCAAGGACAATATCGAGGACGAAAATCCAAACCTGGTTGTATTCAAACTAGAGTTCTGCAACACCGACAAAACATCAATGAAGATTACGTTCACCTCCATAGCTGCAGACAACTAGGCTGCCACACAAGGATTCTACTGCTTCGGCTTAAATTTCCACCCACCAATAAAAAGGAACGATATCACGAGATCCAACAGTGCTTTAAGTGCTATGACCTCTCCCACCCGACCAATAAGTGTCAGCACCCTGTCCAGAAGTGCAGCCTGTGCGCACTGGACCATCACCACTCCATATGCAAGGCAACAGTCCATCGCTGCTTGCTCTGTGATGGCAATCACCCGCAATTTCCTACCGCTGCCCCGCAGACAGGAAAGCATCAAGGCCCAGGTTGAAGCCAAGAGAAACAACCCTTCTACCTCCTCGACCAGAGCCCCAAGCGTTCAACCCACCACCTTAGCTCTCACTAATCGACCAGAAGACTTTCCAGTCTAACCAACATGTGGATCCTCCCACGGCGACACAGCCTTCTCATTGGGGACCCAAGGTCCCACAGGCTCCTCACAGCCCCTTGCATCACGTGCAGGCATTATCCCTGGTCTTATTAGTCTTGCGGAAAGGCTAGCAGGACCAGACAACCAGCGCTTTGTTAGTGAACTAAACGCATTATACATAGACAATGGCCTGGCCCCCATCATAGCCACTAGCGTAAATCTCACTGCCTCCTCTACCACTCCGGAGACTACCACCAGGACGACCGTGCGGTCAACTTCAACACCGACTCCAGAACCGCCCATGACCCGGGCGACACAAACAGAGGTAATTCCTTCTCCAGCTCCCAACACTCCTACCATCACAGTCTCAGCAGCCGCGCTAGCAGACGTGCTGTCTACAAACGATAACAGCACCACCAGCGCTCCTGAAATAGCTACAACCACCATCAACGACACCTAAGCCTACCTAAGGCTGCGAAGTGAAAGGCAAAAACGCCCACTACGGAGGTTACGGACTCCTCAGACGAGAAAATCATAGTAGGAGCTCCACCGCGGCATCACAAATACGACACCTACATGGTTCAAGACTTCTTCATGGAGGCCACGTCACCAAACTCCTATGACAGCACTGCTCAGCCAAAATCGCAGGTAAAGAAAAAAACAGAAAACCTAGAGGTCTACACTAATCCCACCAGCTTCATAACTGGTATAGCCAGGCCTCCAGGCTGAAAACCATCTTGAAGACCCCCATCCATCGCCAGATCTCTAGTATCAGCCACTGATACAGATAATGGCTCCAAAGAGCCTCCACTTACGGGCTCACCATAGCCCGTGCTACTGGAATATATTGTTCTGAGTAGCGACTCTTAAACAACAACAACAATCCTCGCCCACACTGACAGTGACCGTCAGCACGGTCATCGCAGCGACCCACGCCAAAGAACATGGCCTTAAGTGCGCCGAAATTACGATTCCACCTGCCCATGTGACCAAGGAACGATGCACAGAGCTCCGCCAGTGCTTCAAGTGCTACCCGTACTCCCACTACACCAGTAAGTGCAGAAATGCAGTATCTGCGCCCAAGAGCATCATTAGACAGCCTGCACTTCCACCCGCCGACGTTGCCTACTCAGCAATGGTTGTTTTAGTTTTAGATTCAGGTACTCAGAACAATAAGTTCCAGTAGTACGGGCTATGATGAGACCATAAGTGGAGGCTCTTTGGAGCCATTATCTGTATCAGTGGCTGATACTAGAGATCTGGCGATGGATGGGGTCTTCATGGTGGTTTTCATCCTGGAGGCCTGGCTATACCAGTTATGGAGCTGGTGGATTAGTGTAGACCTCTAGGTTTTCCGTTTTTTCTTTGCCTGCGACTTTGGCTGAGCAGTGCTGTCGTTGGAGTTTGGTGACGTTGCCTCCACGAGGAAGTCTTGAACCGTGTAGGTGTCGTATTTGTGATACGGCGGTGGAGCTCCTACTATGATTTCCTCGTCTGAGGAGTCCGTAACCTCCGTAGTGAGCGTTTTTGTCTTTCGCCTCGCAGCCTTAGACAGGCTTAGGTGTCGTTGATTGGTGTTGTAGCTATTTCAGGAGCGCTGATGGTGCTGTTATCGTTTGTAGACAGCACGTCTGCTAGCGCGGCTGCTGAGATAGTGATGGTAGGAGTGTTGGGAGCTAGAGAAGGAATTACCTCTGCTTGTGTCGCCCGGGTCATGGGCGGTTCTGGAGTCGGTGTTGAAGTTGACCGCATGGTCGTCCTGGTGGTAGTCTCCGGAGTGGTAGAGGAGGCAGTGAGATTTACGGCAATGGCTATGATGGGGGCCAGGCATTGTCTATGTATAATGCTGTAGCGAGTAAATCTTATACTCGCTCCATTATCTCATTATCATAATAGCATAACTAATTAGCACTAATTACAGAAGCTACATTCCTTTCCCCAATTACAGGTGTGACGGTAACGTGTTGGAAATGGTGGTCGGCAGTCTTCCAAATAGCAGATGACAAGGCTGGGCCACATACATGTAAGTTAAAAAAAAGGAAAAAAAAAAGAGTGACTGCTTGTCTGATAATCTGTGGTAAGGTAAGGTAAGGTAAGACACGAAAACAAATATAAATAAGCACTTTAATTGATCTAGAAAACAAAGTAAAAATAATGACAATTTCTTGGCATTTATAATAATGTAAAAATAAAACACGTAAAAATATTATATAACAAATTGAAAAGGGGGGAACTGGTTACGTTAACAAAGATAAATGGTGTTGGGAATATATGCGCAAGCTATCAACCTCTAATTGGTCACACAAGGTGAGTCAAGTAGGTGTTCACAGCTAGAGCACTTGATATATTCTGAGGATGGAGCAGCTTGCTGGCGTCGTCGTTGCTTCAGCGAGGAACTTGGTTGGAGAAGGGCTGTAGTGGCGTGTTTCTGTACGGCTAATGAGAATGCAGGACGGCTGCAAGTCGGTAGTTAGGCAGTTGAAGAGTTCGGCGTGTCGACCAGGTGTGCAGCAGGTGCTGGAGTGGGGGGGAGGAGGGAGTTGTAGGTGCGTGTGGCTGTCTTGATATATAAGTTTAAGCCTATAAAATGTATCTTGAATCTTGTAGAGAACGGGATGAAGGAAGGAAATAGCAGGCTAAAATCT
>WNGS01004946.1:39938683-39948937 GCA_020271785.1 Procambarus virginalis
AATTCATATTTCAGCCTGTTGTTCCTCGCGTCGTCACTCTGACTAGGAAGAATCTTGCAATTGCTTATTATAAATCATGATGAATCTACATACAAACAAGAGGAAAAAAAATAAAAAGCAAATACAACACAACATGGTAATACATGAATAGATCACACAGGGGAAAGTGACAACACCAGAGCAAATACATGAATAAGAACACTCACTTCAAAACACCGGCCCCTCAACAAACAAAGGGAGAGGCACGGGTACAAAATACAGTAGGGCAAACAAAATGCCAGAGGGGCACACAACACTACAATTAGAAAACAAGACCCGTGGGAACCGCACATTGAACGCCTTCCAACGCAAATACCCCCCAAGTGTCTCGTTCATCCACCGGGGACGCCATTTCATCCGGAACCCTAGCAACAAACAGGGGACCCAGATGGTATCACTTCTGACACGAGTAACCGCCACTATCCCCCATCATGAAATTCCCCCGGCTCATCATTCAGCAGTATCTCAGCAATCGCCGCCCAGTGACCCGGCGGCATCGCAGACGCCGGCAACACGGCCCCCAGGTCCCCAACGCGCACCCTCACAGGAGCGGCCCGGACATAGGGCACCAGCGGCCATGGGCATACCACCTGACGACTGCAGGGAACCTGGCTGGCACACATCCTTCCATAAGGTCACTACCAGGCCACGCCCAGCACCAGCATCCACGCCACCCCTGGCCTCGGAAGCCACTACACCCCACTGCGGAGAAGGAACAGAAGGCACCAGCGCCAGCAGATCCACACCAGCAAGACACGAAGACCCACAGTCATTGAATTCCCCAACATCGGCCCAGCAGAAGACGAACGCCGGGAACGTTTGGGCTCTGGAAGCGGACTCAGAAATCCGGCACCATCAGCCGGACGTACCGACGACCGACGCAGAACTGCAGCAGCCTCCACCACAGGGGGAACCGGGCCACACACAGCAGGAGACTCCACAGCCACCCCAGCACCCAGCACAGCCAGGACCCGAGGCGAGGACACAGGGCCAGGCGCAGCAACCGAAGACGAGGGAGAAGACGGCAACGCATCACAGTGATCACCAGGAAGGCTCTCGTAGCAGGAGCACGTAGACCATCCGACGGCACTGCAAGACCCGGAGGAGGGTTTGCAACAATCGGAGGAACGTCGGGCGACGCAGGGGGAGCCGCATCTGCTAACTGGACGCTCACCTCCTCCAGAGGAAGCGTTTTTTGCCGGCGGGAAATCCTGTTCCCAGAACACGTTGACCGGAGCAACCGGATCCGCAGTGCATCCGGCAGCCTGATGCCCCAACATGCCACACCAGAAACAATTATGGGGTTGCCGGGCATAATACACCCGCGCGTAGTAACCTAACAGTACTACGGTGCATCCCGAGGGTATGAATGTTCGTCTTCACTCCCGTATATTTCCCAGAAGATAGCTTGTGCCTCCTCACACTGACGACGGAAACAAATCTCTGGAAGGAGGGACTCAGGAAACTCCATGGGGGCTCCATGGACACTCACATACGTCATGGCACCACTCCAATAAAAAATGGCCACAGATCCAGTGCCATCCAGCAACTCCAAGGTACGTCCCTCGTACCGCCAGAGAAAGTCACAGTACGCTGCCTCTCCCACAAACTTGATGATCACCCGGCGAGCAGTCACCAGCTCAACCCCGTAGATCTCCAAGACCAGGACATGGAGCATGTCCTGGTCTCGTGGAGACCTGCTCCACGAGAGGATACCCAGCACGGCAGGTAGGTGGGGGAAGATGGCCGCTCATCACAAAAGCGCCACGTCCACACCACCAGGAACAGCAGGTTTTTTGCCGACGAAAACGGCAAAAAACACCAAACAAGTAGTGGAATTTCTTGCTACCCTGCTGTACACAAACTTAACGAGCCGCCATTACGTGGTCCCTCCAATAGTGTAGATAAGAATCTGGCAGGCTGAATCAAAATATACAGTCCACTCAGAACCATAATAATAAAGTTAACTAAGAAATAAAATAAAGTAAAAATTTAAATATTCTTAGAATAAAAGAAATAAAGTCTTAGGATTTTCCCACAAGAACGAGCTGCAGCCCACCCTCCAAACAAAGACCCACAAGTGCATGCACCCGCCAAACCCCCTTTATGAATAACAAACAGCTTACACACGACTGATATCGTTCGAACATTTCCGGAACAAGTGCTTTGCTGACGAATTTTGTTTGAACCACAAAGCTGTAAATGATTCGCACACTACTTCAAATACAAATAACCTTCAACAGAACCAAGTACATAGAATTGACAAGTACCAATAGAATTACAAGTACAATAGGCATGTTGAATAAGTACATAGAATTTTAATGTATAATATTAATTTATATATAAGAACAAAACATTTTTAATGCAGTAGTTAAAATTGACGAATGTATCTGGGGAGGACAGCCGCTGCTTTAAACAGCCTAGTGTGAGGACGGCCGCTACTTTAAACTGCCTAGTGTGATTAATAAACTTAAGCCACCCAAGAGGTGGCTTAATGCCCGTGACCACGCAAGAAGTGGCTATTCATGCCCGTAAGCCTAGTGTGAGTTGTTGTTGTTATAGACTCAGCTACTCGGAACAAGTTCAAGTAGCACGGGCTATGGTGAGCCCGTGGTGGGCTTACCTGGCACAGGGGTGGTGCCCGGGAGTGTGAGGGCGGCCGCTGCTTTTAACAACCTAGTGTGAGGACGGCTTGCCTGGTGATTCCGTTCTTCAGTTACGCTCCGCAACTGACAGTGAAGATTCCCCCGTATTCTGTTGGTCACCATGTACACTATCAATCCCCCACCTACTGCAGCATCCTCACTCCCCACCTACACTCTGGCAACCCTCGCTTACGTTGCATGATCCCCACTTCCCGTGACGATATCCACTTACTATGACGATCCTCACCTTGGAAGTTGTTACAATGACTTTCACCTTGGCAGACTCCACTTGCTCCGGCTGACGCCGCTCCTAATTTCTCTGTTGATTCCGCAGCTCGGAGCGACCCACTGATGGTGTAGCATACACCAGATGCTGGTAAGTACACGGTGACCCAATTGTAATGGAAATCAATGACCAGAACAACCCATTAAATCCAATTCCTATTAACAATGCCGACCTGCATGAAGTGAGGCCGGAACACATTCCGGAGTTTAAGTGACTTCTAGACACATGCCAGAAGCCTGTTAAATGAAATTGACTCATTATGGGGTATACTGAGAATCCCGTCACCATTGGCAACATGGGAACACGGAGATGAAACGTTGTTGTTGTGTTTAAGATTCGCTATTTGGAACAATAATTTCCAAGTAGCACGGGCTATGGTGAGCCCGTAGTTAGGAGATATGTAATGTAGAGGTAATGTTCAATGTCTAGAACACAGCATGGATGCAAAGTTCTTTATGTCTATCCAGTATTTAAAGCTGTGTGTTGCTAGTTTGGTGCGTCCCAGTCTGGTCATTGAGATGTCTATTTTTCCGTTTTNAAACTTTATTAATATCGCTTGAAGTTTTCAATGTCTTCAGGCGAGGTAATTTTCATACTGATTTTTGTGTCATCTGCAAAGGATGATACGAAGCTGTGACTTGTATTTTTTGTCTATATCTGATATGAGAATAAGGAAAAGCAGCGGTGCAAGGACTGTACCCTGAGGTACAGAGCTTTTAACTGCACTTGGACTAGATTTTATATGGTTGACCGTTACTCGCTGAGTCCTTTTTGACAGAAAACTGAGTATCCAGCGTCCTACTTTACCGGTTATTCCCATTGACTTCATTTTGTGTGCTATCACGCCATGGTCACATTTATCGAAAGCCTTTGCGAAGTCCGTGTATATCACATCAGCATTCTGTTTTTCTTCTAATGCCTCAGTGACTTTATCGTAGTGCTCAAGTAGCTGTGAGAGGCACGATCTTCCCGCTCGAATCCATGTTGGCCTGGTTGTGAAGGTCATTGGTCTCCATGAAATTGGTGACCTGACTCCTAATCACTTCTCTCAAATACTTTTATTATGTGCGATGTCAGTGCAACTGGTCTATAATTCTTTGCCAATGCTTTGCTCCCTCCCTTGTGTAGAGGGGCTATGTCTGCCACTTTAAGTGCATCTGGTATCTCTCCCCGTGTCCAGCTCTTCCTCACACTGTACTAAGTGCCTGTGCTACCGGCACTTTGCATTTCTTTATAAATATTGAATTCCATGAGTCTGGACCTGGGGCCGAGTGCATGGGCATGTTTTCAATTTCTCTTTCAAAATTAGTGCGCTCGTGTTGATATCAGTTTATTTACAGGGGTTTGGATATCACGCATAAAGAAATTGTCTGGATCTTCTATTTTCATGTTGTTTATTGGAGTGCTAAACATGTCCTCATACTGCTTTTTAGGATTTCACTAATTCTTTGTCATCCTCCGTGTATGAACCTTCACTTGTACGAATAGGTCCAATACTGGCAGTGGTTTTTGCTTTTGATTTCGCATATGTGAAGAAGTATTTTGGATTTTTCTTTATTTCCTGAATTGCTTTCTGTTCTAACTGCCTTTCTTCAGTTTCATATGAGTGTTTCAATTTCCGCTCGATTTCTTCAATCTCCCTATTTAAATTATTCCTTCTTTGACGGGAATTCGTGTCTGCATAAGCAGTTCCGTTATTCTTTTCCTGCGTTTATAGTGTCTTCTGCGTTCTCTTTCTACGTTGGATCTCTTTCTGGCTTTCCTCAAAGGAACATGTTTCAGACAGACTTGATACGCTTCCGAAGTCAGTTTTTCTATTCCTTCTGTAGGACTTTTATTACTAAAACAGTTTCCCATGGAATGTTTTTAAGTTCCTTGTTTATTATCTCCCAGTCTATCCTTTTATTATTAATTGAATTTTTTTGTTTGTTTCTGTTCTCTGTTTCCTTTGGTATAGCCATGCCATAATCCAGCTTAATATAGCACCCCAATACCATGAGCCTCTATCTTTTTAATCAGTCTTTCATGTGGCACTTTGACTTTAGCAAAGCTTTGCTAAAGTCAAGGTACACAACATCACAATCCTTACCACTATCAACTGCCTCAACTATGCTAGAATAAAAAGATAACAAATTTGTTAAACATGAACGGCCATTTATAAAACCATGTTGCGACTCAATTATTAATTTATGTTTTTCAAGATGAAGACGAATTTTATTTGCTATTATAGATTCGAGTAACTTTCCCACAATAGACGTTAGGCTAATTGGTCGATAGTTCGACGCAAGTGATCTATCTCCTTTCTTAAAAACTGGTATCACATTAGCAACTTTCCAAAACTCTGGCACTCTGCCTGACTCTATTGATTATTAAATATGATTGACAGTGGGTCACAAAGCTCCTCTTTGCATTCTTTCAGCACACTGGCAAACACTTCATCCGGCCCTGGGGATTTGTTTGGTTTGAGTTTTACTATTTGTTTAAGAACATCCTCCCTGGTAACTGCTAAACTCGTCAACCTGTCCTCGTCCCCACCCACATAGACTTGTTCGGCTGAAGGCATATTGTTAAGTTCCTCTTTAGTAAATACAGATACAAAATATTTATTAAAAATACTGCTCATCTCTTCATCACTATCTGTTATTTGACCTGTCTCAGTTTTTAATGGGCCTATCCTTTCCCTAGTCTTAGTTCGATATAACTGAAAAAACCCTTTAGGATTTGTCTTTGCTTGCCCTGCTATACGAACTTCATAGTTTCTTTTTGCTTTCCTTATCTCTTTTTTAACATTTTTAACCAGTTGTACGAATTCCTGTTCTAAAGTGACCTCCCCATTTTTAATCCTTTTGTACCAAGCTCTCTTTTTACCTATAAGGTTCTTCAAATTCTTTGTTATCCACTTTGGGTCATTAGTAATCGATCTATTCAATTTGTGTGGTATACTACGTTCCTGTGCTTTGTTTAGAATATTCTTAAATAAGTTATATATTGAATCCACATCGAAAGCCCCATTTACATCACCTATCGCTGGGTTCATGTCTCGCTCCAAGACCGGCCCACACCCCATACCCAAGACTTTCCAATTAATTTGACCCAAAAAATTTCTTAGGCTATTAAAATCAGCTTTTCGAAAATCTGGCACTTTAACAGAATTTTCTCCTACAGGTCTATTCCATATTTGATCCACAGATGTGGAAAAATATTGCCTGTGGCGAAATTCCGTCGCAATAAGATATGAATTGATGTTAGTAAACTACTGATAAGTAGTGTTAATAAAATATAATTGTTAGTGCAAAGATGATCTATCAGAGTGCTAAAGTGAGAAATAAATGTTGGATATTTCCAACAATATTAGACGAGAAGGGGGCAGTAGCCGTATATGTTAGGGAAATATTGAAATGTAGTCTCAAGGAGGGAATCAAAACTGAACAACACACAAAAACTATTTGGCTAGAATTAAACGAAAAGCTAGAAATCTTATAATAGGAGTTATACAGCTGCCAAATTTAGACAGAATGGAAGAGAACCATCTATGGGATGAAATATCTAGAGCATCTAGGTCTAACAGTATTTGTGTCATTGGTGACTTTAATTTCATTGGAATAAACTGGTTTAACAGAACAGGGAATAATGAAGCAGATTTCTACAATTAATTAACGATTGCTTTCTTACACAACACATTGAGGAACCAACGCAGAATATAATATTTTAGATTTAGTGTTAACTAGCAACAAAACAAATTAATGACATCGAAATAGGGAGTGAGCTAGGGAACAGTGATCACAAAGAAATCATATTTATCATAGAATGTTGAATGTAGACACAGTAGACACTCCTTAGATTTATTGACTAAGGCGATAAGGTGTATATCTGGCCAGCCGAGGTCCACCTAGTTTGGGTCTGTCGAGAGAACTGAGCCTGCTGCCGCAAGCTTGGCTGATGCTCCTCTGTCTGGCATGACGTCAGAGGCCTACTCGCCTGTGATTGGTTATGTCTCAATGGACATACAAACTGAGTATAACACAGCTCGGACACGCTACCAAGTCGACGTCCCTTGTCAACAAGCTCTGGCTAGCTATAAAGTTACAATGATACTGAAAGGACCTAGGTGGCATTCAATAATGGCTTACATGTGAAATTTGCATAATAAAACATTGAAAGAAGATCAGGTGTGCGTAATACTAACAACTCGGCATATGCACCAAAAAAAATTGATCATAATAGGTGAAAATCACGGTAACAATGCTTTGATTAAACCAGAGTATTAAGAACATGTGTACGTCTACTGATCAGATATGAACAATACAACTCAAGGTATTGCCTAAACAAAATTATTAACATGTGTTAATGGCATGTGCTTGAACCAATACAAAATTAAACAATTATTACATTAATGAAAGAAAGTTCTGACCTAACAACCATAAATGACTTTTAAGATTAGATAATGATTTTTTTTTCTTTTTTTTTGTTAATGTACAATATATTTACAAAACCAATGTATAATATATTTAATGTGCAATATATATATTTACAAGCTATATACAAGACCTGGATCAAGAAGACTAACATCTGTGTGATAGCAGTCAGGATTCACTGGCCTCAATGTGGTTGCTAGAACATTAATGAACTCTTATGACAAGCACTGTAAAAATACAAATGGCAATAGACTTAACAATGGCATCTAATTCATAACACAAATTAAAATTGAGAAAAACATGATCATACTATATATATATATATATATATATATATATATATATATATATATATATATATATATATATATATATATATATATATATATATATATATATATATATATATAAAGATTTCTAATTCGCCTTAGTCAATATATATATATATATATATATATAATGGTAATAATAAGACACATGTGGTGGAAATACTGCAAATAAATTTTGCAAAACAAAAACATAATAACTGCAGAGTGCACTTAATTGTAAATTCTGCGGATATCTACACCTAGCTCATCCAGAGCACTATACAACTCTGGCTCTGACTGATGGTCAGGAACAGATGAAACTGCATGTGACAAACTGTCATCTTGAGAGATAACCTCGTTAACATCTAGCCAATGGACATGTACGTGGTGAGTGCACGGTTGAAACGAGAGGTCTAGATCTAAGATTATAAGTGCTAGTATGGGGTTAGACACCTGGTGTGGTTCTTCAGCTATATCTTGCTCTGGTTAGGCCCCATTTAGATTATGGAGTTCAGTTTGGTCGCCATACTATAGAATGGATATAAATTCACTTGAACGTGTCCAGCGTAGGATGACTAAGTTAATTCCCCGAATTAGAAATCTTTAATATGAAGAAAGATTAACAAAGCTTAAGTTGCATTCACTGGAAAGGCGAAGAGTTAGGGGTGACATGATAGAGGTTTACAAGTGGATGAATGGACATAACAAGGGGGATATTAATAGGGGTATTAAAAGTATCAACACAAGACAGAACACGAAACAATGGGTATAAATTGGGTAAGTTTAGATTTAGGAAAGACTTGGGTAAATACTGGTTTGGTAACAGGGTTGTTGATTTGTGGAACCAATTGCCGCGTAACGTGGTGGAGTCCCTCGATTGTTTCAAGCTTGGATGTATATGAGCGGGATTGGGTGGTTATAGATAGGAGCTGCCTCGTATGGGCCAATAGGCCTTCTGCAGTTACCTTGTTCTTATGTTCATATGTGACGAGATTGCGAAGTCGGATTGCGATAGGGATTTGGGAGTTATGATTAGTAGAAATTTGACACCAAAAGATCAGTGCAGGAATGTTCGTAATAAGGCAAATAACACTGGGATATATAATCGAAGCGTTAGTAACAAGACACCTGGTGTTGTTCTTCAGAAATATCTTGCTCTGGTTAGGCCCCATTTGGATTATGCAGTTCAGTTTTGGTCTCCGTGCTATAGAATGGATATAAATTCACTTGAACGTGTCCAGCGTAGGATGACAAAGTTAATTTCTCAAATTAGAAACCTGTCATATGAAGAGAGATTAACAAAGCTTATATTGCATTTACTGGAAAGGCGAAGAGTTAGGGGTGACATGATAGAGTGGATGAATGTACAAAGGGGATATTAATAGGTTATTAAAAGTATCAACACAAGACAGAACACGAAACAATGGGTATAATTTGGATAAGTTTAAATTTTGGAAAGATTTGGGTAAATACGGGTTCGGTAACAGGGGTTGTTGCACACAGAAATCACAATAACGTGATGCATTAAATGAACAAATCCACAAGGGGCATGACGAGCCTGCGTCCGGGAGCATCCCAGACGCTGCCTTAATCGACTGAGCTACGACATGGTTAAAAAAAGTTGAAACTGAAGTTCTACTGAACTTACTGGATCCTGCAGCCTCTCCGAGACACAAACCAGGGTTTTACACAACTCCCCCATGCACTCGAGCTATGTCAATAGGCCGTTCTTCCTCTTCGCCCTTAATTCATTGCACTTCTTCGGTTTCAACTCTTTTAACCATGTCGAAGCTCAGTCGATTAAGGCAGCGTCTGAGATGCACCCGGATGCAGGTTCGAATCCTCGTCACGGCCCTTGTGGATTTGTTCACAGGGGTTGTTGATTTGTGGAGCCAATTACCAGGTAAGGTGGTGGAGGTGGGGTCCCTCGATTGTTTCAAACGTGAGTTGGACATGTATGAGTGGGATTGGGTTGTTATAAATAGGAGCAGCCTCGTATGGCCTTCTACAGTTACCATTGTTTTATGTTCCTAACCCTCGTATGGTTAGAAATGTTAACAAAGTGAAGAGAGAGGGCAAAAAGAAACCATGAAATTCGCAGATTCATTAATTATAACTATTAATTACTAACAGGTAGACAGCGTCAACCATCCTGCACATACACCTCACTGTCTTGGGTTTTCACTTCACCTCCACACAGTACATAAGATACGTATATAGATCTCTTTACCACCATTTGGTCTTTACGGGCTATTCATGCCCGTGCCACTTCTTAGGTGGCTTAATCTGCATCAATCAATCAATCGTCTCTCATCAATCACTTGCTGACAACTTCTGCCTCAGTTAGTCACTTACGTTGAGTGTGCGTTAGAACATCTCTTGGCAATCTTTACACTTTCCAAGACAATGGATACCACAGAAATAGTCTATCTGGATATTTTCCAAATCTCCCACCATTAAATCGCTGAGGCAATCACCCATTCTTCAAATATTTCTCCGGAAAATGTTTTAAAATTTATTCAGGAGTCAGAAGCCACGCTTAGTGGCTTGCACGATAACGA